>SRPN01000533.1:0-11750 GCA_018360045.1 Claviceps capensis | reverse complement strand
TTGTTAGGGGTTTTACAAAATGAGGCAGAAAAGTTCGGCTGGGTGTGGATATCGCTAATGTGGCGTTCGTTAAAACGGGGTTGTACTGTAGACACATGCTCGAAGGCATAGTTGATGACAACCCGCTCCTCATAATGGCAGAATCGCCAACTAGCCTCGAGCCGCAATTCTCTGCAAGCCCCCCGAGCGCCCTCGACAAGCACAAGGAACCATCCACGGCAGCGACACCACCGATAGTTTCGACACCACCGACACCGACACCGACACCGTCTCCCCCTTCCGTGGTCAGAGGCGCCTCGCTCCTCATCCTTCTCCAAGTAACCTCCCGACTCGTCACCTTCGTCGCCAATCAACTCCTCCTTCGATATCTGACAGCTCCCTTGCTCGGCCTCGCAACCCAACTCGAAGTCTACTACCTCTCTGTTCTATTCTTCTCCCGCGAAAGCCTGCGCGTGGCTATACAACGACAGGGAAAACAAACTATCCACCATGCAGAGAAAGCAGGAAAGGATGCTGCAAAATCGCAGCAACAGGCCGCGTCCCGCGATGACCAGGCCATTGTGAATCTAGGCTTCCTCGCCATAGGTCTGGGCATACTCGTGAGCATCGGGCTGGGCTGGCTATATCTTGCGCATGGTGTTAGTGATTCAACGCGTCAGACGACGCCGCATCTCACTACGGCGCTGTCCCTATATGGAATAGCCTCGTTTATCGAGCTACTATCTGAGCCATGCTTTGTGCTCATGCAGACGAGGTTAGCATTTGGCACGCGCGCCACGGCAGAGTCGGCGGCTACGTTTCTGAGATGTATCGTCGTGGTTGGATCTGCTTTGTGGGCTTCTGGGCGAGCCGTAAGTTTGGGACTGTTGCCCTTTGCGTTGGGACAGTTGACTTATGGGACGGCGTTGCTGGTCGTGTACCTGACCTCTGGGTACGGTCTTGCATCGTCGTGCGGGTTTTCTCTCTTCCCGCATCCTGTTTCTACTGATGGGGACTTCATCGCTTCGTATTTGTACAGGCCGACTTTGCGACTGGCGGGGAGTATGATGGCGCAGAGCCTGTTCAAGCATCTCCTGACACAGGGCGATACTTTTCTGATATCGCTGTTTTCTACACCTGAAATCCAGGGGAACTATGCTCTGGCCAATAATTACGGCGGTCTTATTGCTAGACTACTTTTTCAGCCTGTTGAGGAGAGTAGCCGTAGTTACTTTTCAAACTTGCTATCAAGGGCCTCGTTTTCTGCTCCTTGTGGTGCCGATGCCGCTGCTGCTTCTGCCGCCAAGGACGATCAAGAGATACCCTGTCCTGGGGTGAAGGAGGCGAGGCAGAGTTTTCGGACTCTGACAAGACTTTACCTTATTCTATCCGCTGTAGTTGTGGCTATTGGTCCCTTTGCTTCTCCTTCCTTGATCGCCCTCGTTGCGGGCCGGCGGTGGGCATTGGAGGGAGCAGGCCACGTCTTGGGCGTGTACTGTTTTTACATTCCCTTTCTCGCACTGAACGGCATCACTGAGTCGTTTGTTGCATCTGTGGCTTCGGAGGCAGATGTGCACAAACAGTCGCTCTGGATGGGTGCATTCTCACTTGCTTTCGCTGCGTCGGCTTTCATCTTCATGCACATGTTCCCGCTGGGAGCACAGGGCTTGGTTCTTGCCAATATCGTTAACATGAACTGCCGCATCGCTTGGAGCTTTGCATTTGTGCAGGCGTACTTTCACAAGAACAAGGCCGACATGCCTTTGAAGTCAATTATCCCGGCGGGCACTATTGCGCTGGCACTGTCGACATTGGTGATGCTATATCGGCTGGACATCCTCGAGAGAGGTATATCGGACCCGGTGACCACGCTCATCAAACTTGCAGCCTATGCGGTCGCACTATTATCTGCAATGTATGTGAATTCCTTTGCTCTTCTTTCTTCTCGGTCCTCATTCTATCAGTCCTCTGTTACATGCTCTGTGCCTCAAACTAATCAAACCGCGTGTAGAGCCATGCTCGAAAGGGCCTTTTTCTACGACTGTTTCCATTCGATAGTTGGCCGTAAATCTGCTCGACAGTCATAGAATCTGCGTGACTTTATTAAAACCCGAACCGAAATTGTACAATACGCAAAAATTCATCAAAGAGTGTTTCATAGACTCTAGCCAAACAAAAAATACAGAAGTCAAAAAAAAAAAAGCTAGTCAAACGTGATCTTTGTCGCCTTTTGGCTCATGTCCACGTCTTTGAAGAAAGCTCCATACATATCGTGCGTCTTCTTCTTGACAGTCGTGCCGAATTTGAGAAGCTCATCTGGAACAGGCTGGTTGGCGCCCTTCAAGATGTTGATCAATCTGTGGAAAGGAATTGTATGAGTCGGTTGAAATGGTGTCAAGGTGGAAAGACCTCGCTCAAACTAGAGCCGGCGAAAAATGGATGGTAAAAGGAACAGAGTAAGACTTACGAGCCGGAATGAGGCTTGTCTTGAACGGTGAAGAAGGTGTGAGCTGCGCCAGTCTTTCCGGCACGGCCAGTACGACCAATTCGGTGTACATAATCCTCAATAGTCAAGGGAAACTGTGAAAGAATGTCAATGCGTCAATTTCCTCAACAGAGCATGATCATATCTGAGAGCTTACCGTAACATTAATGACGAGCTTGACCTCGGGAATATCCAGACCTCGCGCGGCAACATCTGTAGCCACAAGCACAGGGGTTTGTCCTGTCTTGAAAGCCTCTAAGCTGCGCGTCCTCTGCTCCTGCTTCAAGTCTCCGTGAATGCCACCCACACGAATGCCTTTACGACCGAGGAATTGTTCCACACGCGTGGCTTCTTTCTTGTAAAGACAAAATACCAGAATGCGGTCGTCCTTTTGCTTCCCCTGTTGGTGCTGCTTAATCAGTTGCAACAGTCGGAATTCCTTGTCTCTGCCCTCGATGACCTCAACTGTCTGGCTAATTCGGATGTTGGCTTGCAGCTCGATAGAGCCGTCTGTTTCCCTACCCCCCGAGCCAATGGTAACCTTGACGGGACTGACCATGAAGGTAGCTGCCAAAGCTTGAACAGACTGCGGCCAAGTGGCAGTGAACATAAGGGTCTGACGCTTCTCTCGCGGAGGACAGGCGCCGAGAATCTCCTTGATGTCGTCTTCAAAGCCTTTGTCGAGCATACGGTCGGCTTCGTCGAGGACGGCAAATCGACAGCCGCTGAGATCGACTGTGCCATCGGACATGAAATCTTTCAATCGGCCAGGCGTGGCCACGATAATATCGGCGCCGCGATTGATGAGTGCCCTCTGCTCGTCCTTGGATGATCCTCCGAACAAACAAACGCATTTCAACTTGGCCAGTGCAGCTAACGAAGCCAGTTGAGCGTGTGTTTGCATTGCCAATTCTCGAGTAGGAGACACGACAACAGCTTTGGTACCCTTTTTAGTAATGCTAGAAACAGACTCAACGCAGGGAAGTGCAAAAGCCATTGTCTTCCCGGAACCAGTCTCAGCAACACCGACAGCGTCTCTGCCAGACAATGTTGACGGCCATGAAGCAGCCTGAATGGGCGTAGGGGCTTTGTAGTTGGCGAACGGCGAGGGACTCTTCTCAAGCAAATTGGTCGCGGGTAGGTGGTGAAATTCGATGACAGGTCGCAAGGAGGAGGTCTCGCCTTTGGGGTCGGTGATGGTGACTTGGTTTGTTGAAAAGAATTCGTCGATATCTGCTTGGGCAACGTTGGACAGGCTAATAGTTTGAGTGTACGCCCCGGACAGCAGCGTCGTTGAGGCTGCTTCAGATTTAACAATGGGCTTGCTCTTCTTCTCTTTCTTTTCCTTCTTTGTAGTTTCTTCTGCAGTCTCGCCGGCTTCTTTGTCAGCTGGATCCTCCTGCTTCTCTACCGCCGATTCTCTCCATTTCTTTTCCTTCTTCTCTCTCTTTTTAGCCTTCTTCTCCGCCTTTCGCTGCGCCTCATCATCGCTGGAATTTGCGTCTTCTTGTGGTTCTTGTGGTTCTTGAGCAGGCTTGGCCTCCTCAGCCTTTTTGTCTTTCTTTTCTTTCTTCTCCTTCTTTTTGTCCTTCTTCTCCTTCTTCTCCTTCTTCAGCTGGGCTTCGTTCGAGCCAACGTCTTCATCGTGAGTTTTCGTCTTTTTACTGGGGCGAGAGGGCTCTTCCCCGGCGAGACGATGCTTCGTGGCAGCCATTTTCTGCTTCTGATTGACGTTTGGCTGCGGACGGATGATGGGAAACAGTAAGAAAACTGTGAGGCTTGTCGCACAGCAAAACTCTTAGCAGTAAAGTTGGCAAAGTAGGCGGTGGGAAAAAATCAGTCTTATCGATAACCAAGTCGTGTCTGCGTGGCGTGGGACAAGGGGCGGACTCACCGTTCACGTGACACGGCCCACCACTTCTACAGAGAGGCACCTTAGGTAGGTGCTGCGGGTGGTGGCGGCGCAGCATTTCCGCTCGTCGTCTCATGCTTCAAGCGGAGGTGGATGAAAAGTCCCCAGATACGAAGTATGTAGGTAACAGGTTGCAGATACATGTGTATGCGATTATGTAGTAATTACGCAGCGTCACTGCGTCAGCGCTGATGCCTCTTGCCAAGTTCAAGCGAATATATACTGTACTTGAGCGGCTAAGGAAAAGTGCAAGTGAAGAAAGAAACAATGACAGGCCAAAATGAGGGCGTCCGGTGCACTATACATAGCGCCTCCTACCTAGATGCTTTGTTCCCTGAAAGCGAGGACCTAACAAATTCTCTTTGTTATGGTTGGACGTGCTGTTCGTCAGTCTGGACTCCGGAGGATCTAGTAATCAGAGTCGCGGATTGTTAGCCTGTTCAGCCTCGCCAGCCTGCGTCGTCTCCTTGCTACCTCATGCTTAAATAAACTTCTCGGCAGCCACACGGCATTTTGGGCCCTACTAAGTACCTAGAGCTGTTCTTATATTTGTTCTCAAAATGGCACCTAGCGAAGATGTCGCTCAAACGAAAGAAGCAGATCAAGGCGCACGTGAGAGCATGGGCGCCAAGGTCGGCGATTTTTTGTGTGTGAACCTGCCCCCGCTTGGGCTTGTCTTGGCTTGAAACCTTGCGCCGCCTTGAGCATGGCAACTTGCAAGTCGCCATTTGATGCCACCTACCTCGGTGTCACAGCAGAAGTTGCCAGATGAAGAAACTCTACTGACTTTGAAGTCGCTGCAGGAAAAAGAACTTGACCAAGGGTGAGCTTGCTCTAAAGCATGCGGCCGGTCTCGGCAACCAACCGAATGTTGTTCCTGTAACAGAGCCTTCTCTTGACGGAGAGCCAAGACCGGTTGAGGTGGGATGGCATCCGGTCGGTGGCCTGGCTGGCAAGTGGTTTGCCGAGCAGACTGGATTGGGCAAGATGATTACGGACAAGATCAACAAGTATCCGGATCCTACGCAGCACTGGGCTGTCCTTGTCGGCGATTATGCTCATCAATTGTGGATGGTGAGTTGACATGCCCGAACGACGCATGAGGCGACACCATAGTTATTATCCAAGTTGCTCTGCTGACATTACTTGCTATCCATCAAAGGACGAGAATTTTGACGTCGTTTATACCAATGAGAAGATCAAGCGTGAAGAATGGAGGACATTTCAAGTCGGCGAGACGCGGTTCAATGATGACGCGACGCGGCGGGCTGGTGAGCAGAGTCCCCTGTCATTTCTTATCAGTAGGCTCGAGATTATTCACGACGCACATGCTAACTTAGTCGCAGGAGAGTCTGTTATTCAATCTATTCGGGAAAGACAGCCGGCATATAATCTCATCACGAATAATTGCCAAACATATGCTTTGCAACTGCTTGATGCCATCAAGGTCGGATCAAATAAACAATTCGGTACTACTCTGGCCGTGTATGAGAGACTTAAGGGTCCTGGCAACGTGATGGACCTTTTTGTAGAGCCTGAAGGCCCTGAAGCGCGACCCGAAGACGGCACCACTCTCCATGAGGGCACCGTATCATTTGCAAACCAGGTCATGCACGACAACACCACACAGCTTGATGCGCGAGAGGAGATGGAGAGGGGCAATGAACATGTAGCGGACGAAAACATTGTTGAAGATGAGCGCACAGATCGAGGTGATTGCGAGGTTGGGGTTGAAAAACAAAGCAGAACGAGAAGATTCTTTTCACGAATCTTGAAGAAGTAGACATCGCTGTCGTGGTTGGGGCGCTTGTGTTTGGATAAAGCCACCGGGAGTGTGGAAAGTCGAGTAGTTGCAGCGTATCATACTAGTATTGATGTTCAATGATACTTTTCAGATAAATCTAGATGTAATTAGATTACGCAGATGCTTCAGAGACTGCGGAGTGAAATTATGATGATGTACTCCGTACACACCGAAAAGATTGACAGCAGAAGGCATATCATACCAGGTACCGAATGTGTTGAAGTGCCAAGCATGTTGGATGATGGATCCCCCACAGGGCTGAGGGGTCCCTCCCCGGGACCAGCCTGCCAGGGGCAGCAGGGCCCAGCGCCGTGGGAAACGGCACATCCTGCTGCACCTTGATGAGCTCACCGAGGCATTGAGACTGCACCTACAGGCTACGAGGCTTGCTTCACCCTCAATCAACTCACACCGAGCGCCAACGCTTTCTCCAAGCTTGAACCATTCGCATCGTTTCTGCGCCCCATCTCGCCGATAATGTCATCCAAGGAGACCAAGGCTCGGCCGAAGCCGCGGGATAAGAGCAAGGATGGGGACAAATTCAAAGTGCACAAGCTCTCGCTCAAAGGCAGCGCCAGACTGGTCGCCGAGTTTGTACGTGGCAGCTCGTCGCCGCAAAGAATGATCCGTTGACGAACTAAGAGGGCTGATGATGCGTTTTGTGGCCATTCCATCACCGAATAGTTTCAATACTCGATACACACCATATTGTAGGTCAAATACTTTGGCGTCGCGACTCCGCGCGAAGATTGCAGCTCCTCCAACTGACGTTCGTCTTTCAGATTTCAACGAGGCGTCTATCCAGCTGAAGACTTCTCAGCGTAAGTGCACACAGACTACGATTCTTCCCTCTCGCAATCCGAGCCGCACCCAAAAAGCACGATGGAGTAAAACGAAGGAAAAATACATGATTGGAGCTTCGTGCACCACTTAAGCTACGGGAGCGTTAACAGGTCTGTTTACAGTGTCAAGAAATACGGCCTCAACATGCTTGGTATAGCCCCGCCGTCCTTACTATATAACGCTACGACACTTTGATCTAAAACTTCGATCCATCAATAGTATCTTCAGATGACCAGGTCAAGGCTTACATCAAGAAGATCATGGGCCAACTGGACAAATGGATGGTCGGTGGCAAGATCTCTAAGCTCGTCATCGTAATAACTGATAAAGACACGGGCGAGCACGTCGAGCGATGGCAATTCGATGTAATATACCCTATGGTTTTCTTTGTATCCCTATACATCTTCTCCGGCCGGCTCGCACACTGTTTTCTAGATGATCAGGCATAGCTGACGCACAGTGACAATACCAGGTCCAAATATCACAATCGGTTTCGAAATCCAAGTCGAAGAGTTCAGACTCCAACGGCCAAGATCAAGAAAACGCGACCGTGGAAACACCTTCTTCTTCCGATCTCGACAAGACGGAGGCGGAGATCCAATCGCAAATCGCGGCAATCTTTCGACAAATCACAGCTTCGGTCACCTTCTTGCCCCAACTGCATGGCGACTGCACGTTCAACGTACTTGTGTATGCTGATGCGGATAGCGACGTGCCTGTTGAATGGGGCGATTCGGATGCCAAGGAGATTGCAAACGGAGAGCACGTTCAGCTTCGAGGATTTAGTACGGCAAACCACCGTGTGGACACACTGGTGAGCTACAGACTTGGAGATTGAAGTTTGACCTGAATTTGGAGGAGGGACGCACTACATATATTATGGCTGCTTGATGAGTAGTCGGCAAAATGCTTGGAGGCCACGAACGAATTGGAATCAGTTCAAACGTGCTCATACACCTGTGGGAAGTTGGCAGACGGCACAATCGAGCGAATTTTGGTTGCTTCACTTGAAAGAATTGGCAGAGGCTATCAAAGTGTCATTGGTATTTTTGTTCCAATCTAGCTTGGAAATATTGACCTTGTCCTCTAGACCCGAACAGCACATCATTCGGCGAACAATTTTAGGCTCCCTTAAAGCTCCTTTAGGGCCCGATCTCTTCTCAAGTTTGGCCACAAGTCCACAAGGAAAGGGGGCAAGGAATTAAAGAAATAAAGCATCGCGACGCCGTCTCATCACTCGTCCTTGCGTTACGTTGCGTGTGGTTTTTAGACTCTCTTCAAAAAGTAGACATAGGCATATTTGCGCATCTCATCAATGTCATTCGACTCCACGACCTTCTCGTCGTTAAACAAAACCCAAATTGGGCCTTCATGTCCCTCTACTTGTTTACGAATAAAAGCAACGTAATGACTGAGTCAGATGTTAGTCAAAAGCCAGGAAAACTTGTGAAGAGAAAAGGCGGCATCTGGACGATGCCTTCCGAACGGGTGAGAAATGCGCAACTCACCCAGCATGAATGCTCGTTCCCCTGTGGCAAACAATTGACTGAAGCTGATACGGAGCAGGAAGGGCCGCGCTTCCCGCTGGAGCTTTGGGGGCCACAGGCTCTGCGCTGGTCGCGTTATCGTCGTAATCGCCTTGATCATCTGGGTGGCTAAAGAGCCATTCTATAGCACGCTCAACGTCACTTCCAGTCTCTTTAAGTGCTTTCTTGGCTTGGGGAGCACCGAAGCCCATTGCACCAAGCATTTCAATTTTCTCGGGGTCGGCTGTGAAAGCAGACGCAGCGCCTGTCCCTGTCCTGCCAAGATCCAGAGGGGCGTCAATGTCAGCGTCTTCCATGTGAGCGAAGAGCCACTCCATGGCCGAATTGGCATCCGAATTGCCCGTGGCATGCAATGCCTTTTCTGAACGATTGCGTGGGAAGCCCATTGCTTCCAATTGCGCCAGAGCGGTCGCTTCGGGCACAAATGCTGGAACAGAGCTTTCTGGCTCATCCGGAAACTGCTCCTCGAAAGGCTGTAGGCCCTTTGACATGTAGCCGTCTAATAAAATCGGCTCATCCGGAACGATGATAGGCACGTCAATCTTGACGGGAACCCAATTTATGACTGTCATCTTCCCAGCGTTAACGATCAGAACATTTGGGAGTGTTTTGAAGAGGCTTTGTTTGCTAAATCCTTGATTGCCACCGCAGGAGGTGCACTGTAGTTGCACCTCTTCTGCGGCAGTGAAGATGTCTAAACACTCTTGAATTGTGACTGGCTTGTACTTGTCGTCGGTTTCTTCGTCGCCAATCTGAACAGGCACCTTCTCGAGAGGAACTTTGATGAAGATATTGTCTTGCTCAACAGAGTTATATTTGACCTTGCGACATCCAAGGCACTGAAGTCGTTCCTCCAAAGTGAACCTGAACTGCACGGTAGGATCTTTGAGCTCTTCTGAGTGTTTGGACCTAGAGATGAGATTGAAGAGATGCATGAGGAACTCGAAAGCATCCTGTTGTCTCATTGTAGAGAACTCCTCATGGCCACGTCCGACGAGATGCTTGAGCATCGCCGGAGCCAGTCCCCTCTGGTAATTGACCTGGCTTTCGGGGTGGACATTCGCATCAGGTTTAGAATATCGACCAGACCAAAGGCCATCGCCAATCTTTCGCAGTTGTGTTTCTAGATCGGCAGCAGCCTCGTCAATAATTGGCATGTCCATTCCCGGCAAGAAATAGCGATCACGGAACGATGGAAAATCGAAGAGACATTGTATGACGCTGGCAAGGTAGCAGCTATTCCCCAGATTCTTCAAGCCAGTGAGCCCTGGGCCAAAGACTGGCCTCAACTCCTTGCCATCCTCAGTAGTCATACTGAAGTCCCACTTCATATTCTGATCGATCTGCATCTCTGTAAGACTTTTCTCCGTTTTTTGCCGCTCAGCCAGGACAATACCCCAATGGGTTAAATGTTGAGCGAGATTCTCATCGACTCGCTCCTCGTCGCACTTGTAGCAATAAATGTCGGCAGTGCCTTCAGGCGTAATCGATCCCAGCTTGACCGCTACCCCGTGCCCAGATTCGCTAGAGTGCGCCAAGGCGTGAGAGTTTCCGTCAACACCTCCCATCTGCTTGCGACCGCATCCCAAATTGCCGCACTCAAGACAAAGCCAAAGGTTTTCGTGTAGGGTGCAGCCAGTGCAATGTCCTAGTTCGCCTTGCTCTATTTTGCGAGGTTCATTCTGCCGCATGAGCAGAACGTGTTCGCAACTTGTCAGCTCCTGTTCCCAGGCTTTGACCTCCTCCTTCCTCGAAAATGTGTTTGCGGTCATGATCCCATCCATAACCGAGGAGAGTTTGTTGTTTTTTATGTCCAGCGCGATATTGCATTCGTGGCACTTCGCGGTGAAAAACATGTCGTAACGATCTTCGTCCGTCTCAGCAGAGACTGCGAGACGCGACATTTTCGCCGGAGGTTCATCTCGAACAATATTCTTTCGCTTTCGACGAATGTTCATAGCAAGAGGGTGGCTTCGAAGGGCAGAATGAAGCTTCGAGTGCGAGCCATCGCCAGCGCAGCCGCCGTTGAAACATTGAAGACAAACGTCGAGACCTGCGGAGTCATCCTGAACACTACATATCAGAACCATGAACCAAAAATCTGTATACAGCTACTCACAATCGAGTCGAAGCATTGAGTGCAATCCTCGCGGTACACAGACTGGAAAGGCGTAGGAGGCGTGAGTCCTAATGGAGGCTGATCAGCGCCCACTGACCACAAGTGACCGCGTAAATGCGCAACTTCATTGTTTGACAAGTGATCCAAGCGTACCTGTGGATTCAAGATGATGACACGACATGGTAGAACGTTTTTCGACCCTCGAGACTTGAGGATGTAAATGATGCAAAAGACGTGCACGACAACAACATTGAGTGTCTAATGTGGTGCGACGGAAGCTGTCTGCCTGTCACTGGCAAGGGTGGGGCTGACAGAACGGAAGGGTCCAAATAAACTCCCTCTTTGTACGGAAAGAACAACTGACCCAAGCCCCTGTCACTTACGGTTTACCTGACCCTCTCTCACACCTGACCCTCTCCCTGGCCAATCATCTTCGAGACACACTTTGATAGGGTCAGGTCTGCGACGCGTACCGTAGCATACGCATGCTGGAAACGTCGAAAACGTCCACCGTCGCCAAAACGGCGAGAATTAATTTGGACGACAGCCACACCGCAGTGTCGCCGACAGTTGCACGATACATATGTACATAGTTCAACGCTTGATAATTTACAAAACCTGAATAAAAGTTCACATACCTGATATCTGAAGAAACGCGTGCCGAGAGCCGACACGTTTTGATTTCGAGCCCATACACACAGCTGAAACCGTGGTGGATTGTCTCGAGAAGCCAGGAATAATTCTCCGGACGGCCACCGCCTCCTTAAATGCCTCAAAGACTTTGCGATGGGTGTATGCGAAGAAATTGTAATTGAGGTCGTTAAGAGGCCCACACACAGCATACTTCGCCGTTTTCAGGCGGTGATGGGTAGCCGCTAACTCGTGGTACACTAAGTGCCAAGATCGCTGATCAGCAGCAGGTGCGGTGGCAGGAAGTGGAACAGCAGGCCATGATGTTGCATCTGCAATTCTTTGCATTGTTATCGCCCCAATTGCATAATCATTTACTGTGGCTTGAGGCACTGCAGTGAAAGCAGCTCTTCAAAGTGTTCGCTCCTCTC
>SRPN01000532.1:0-11752 GCA_018360045.1 Claviceps capensis | reverse complement strand
TCCCGACCAGAGAGTGTCGGCTCCGCGATTGCCTGCACAACGTTTGCCAGCATAGCGTTTGACCAGCGCAATGCTAGGTCAGCGCTTGCCGGTATAGCGTATGCCTGATCATAGCGGTTGCCGGCACACTCGGGATATTCAGGCAGACAGCCGGGGTTGGCAGCAGGGACAGTGGGGTCTGAGGAGAACACTTGCGATGCATATATATATATCAACGCTGGCCACCTCGAGGGCTCAGAGGGAGGAAACACGCCTCGAGAGTTTCTTGTAGAGTCACAGTCGATCATCACGTTCTGAATTGACATTCCTCAGTTCCTAGTCCCAAATATTGGCCCTTGTCACAGTAGTAAAGCTGAAGGGTCCCGGTGCCGTGGATTCAGGTGAGCGCGAGGCGAGCCTTCCTCAGCCCCGAAGCGCAGGGTAGGGCCGCTGCGGAAGTCCTCGTGTACTACTATCGACGCTCGTCCGCAGACGCCCCGAGGCCAGTCCATAACACCCACAGTCAAATCCAGCCTCATCTGGCCCCATGCTGCCGGCAGCGTGGCCTCAGTGGCTGCTGGCAATCTAAGCGTGACATGCGTCTCAACCCTGTAAATGACAGCACTGAGCAGGACTCACGATGTATCATAATGTAGCTCCTTGTCGTTATGCATCATTGCTATTAAGCAATTTGGGGGCACATGGTGGGTGTATATTCGACTGAAGAGCTAGATTACTCGGTGGATCTGAAGGGTGTGATAAGGTCTTCACGTCTCACGCACATCACGGAGTACACGTGACCTGGCATGTGACCTACATACACTTATTCCTTCAACAATTACTATTCTTCTCAAGGCAATAAATCAACTTTCTACAGTGTCGAATGAGGAAATATAAACTAACAGGCCCTAAGGCACGTACAGACATACTGATGCCAGTACATAAGGCCTCGATCGACCCGAGCGCGTCTCGTCATTTTGGCTTGATCAAGGCTTGTCGTGGGCCACTTTTCTCATCCGATGATGATTTTCAACACCATCGCTCATAAAAGGCTTGGGATCCTGGCGACGCTATTGAAATCGAATTAAACTTTAGCCTTTCCGTGACTACTCCGTGAATTCTGAGACTCGTGCGGTCTCTCAAGATAGTGGTGTGGCTGAGCAAACGATCCGCTTCATTCAATTTCAACCCCAAGTTCCAACGTGCGAAACTTGCGCTGATGTTGAAAATTGAAACACCACATAGCTTCATCATTTTCGACCAATCAACGAACTTGAATCTGCGCTGTGCCTTTTGCAAGACGAGTTAATGCAGTCGGAGGGTCCTGACGACAAATAACGGGGCAAGCTTCGTGGTGAAACCCGGTATGCCACGAGGAAACCGCCCGAATATATCGTTAACGAATTTAGCACACGCCCCCGGGGCCCAGCTTTCAAGTCATGGTCTGTACTTTGCACATGGAAACAGCACAGATAGATTTCTGATCACTCAAAATTCTTGGCGCAATTGTCGAAGATGATCCTCATGTTGAGCCCCGATTGATACCACTCGTGTCGCAACTCGCAGATCGAACGAATAGCTTCACAAATTGCTCCCCAGCGTACATAGCAAAGCCGTACGTGGTTTATTGCCCCCGTATGCGAGTCATGGAAGGATGCATAGCACCAACCCAGCAGGTAGTTGGCTCAAAAAAAAAGTTATAGAAAGGGTCCCAGCTAGCTACGGACATGATACCGTATAGACTGAGAACTTCCACCTACCATCGAGCACGGACCATCCCGCACAATCGTACCAACCTCCTCAAGTGAGGCCTCTATAGCCAGGATGTTTGGCAGGGTTATGTGGGATGGTCCGTGCTCGATGGTAGGTGGAAGTTCCCAGTTAATACGGTGCACCGGACCCCAAACTTATGGAGACTTCCCCTTGCCGGCACCCTCCGACCGGACATTTCTCCAAATAAGCTCTGACGTCCCCGACGCCCCGCCGATGTAAGTGGCAATAAGTTTTAACCCCGGAATGTGGAGAATGGACCGTACGTTAGTCCAGGGTCTCCTTCTGCTGCAGCCTGCGATACAAATTTCAAGTCAACTTGAAGCGCCATGATGAGCGCCTCCCTATATTCCAGCTGATGATGGGAAGGCACAGCCAGGATCATGATGGAACAACCTTTTCTTCTTCGTGCCACTTCGAGCATTAGTCGTATTATATCGGAACGTTCTCCTCCGAGGGCTCAACTATTGGACGAACAACGTTCGGGGAGGAATGTTGCAACTTACCAGGTGGCGGAAGAAATGTGCACCAACGTATCATCGGTATGGGCTTTCAGTGGAAATCGAGATGCCTTGCTTGATTATAAAAATGAAGACGTTTGTCGTGTGCTGTAAGTATGGCAAGCGACTACAGCCAACTATCACAAGCTCCTCGTTCAGACACTCAACCTCAAATCTATACCATACTTTTACTACGAAATCATGAGATTCTTAATTTCCTCTATAATTGCCACGCTGTTGGCTGCCGCGAGTGCCACACCGATGACTAGAGCGACGAAAGATTTTCAGTCCGACATGCTGGCCTCGCACAACTACTTTCGCGCCCAACACAGCGCGAACCCGCTGACTTGGGACAGTTCGCTCGCACAATCATCTCAAACATGGGCCAACACATGCAATTTTTCTCACGGTGTAAGTTCGTCCAGATTTTTTTGTATTCGCCATATTCTGATCACTCGAGTAGAGCTCTGGCGAGAACCTTGTCTACAGGACCAGCTTCAAGTATTGGGGCGAGTTTACCAACATGTGGGGTAGTGAGCGCAAGCAATACAACTTTGATCAGCCAGCCTTCTCTGCTTCCACTGGCCATTTTACTCAACTCGTGTGGAAAAACTCGAAGACAGTTGGCTGTGCTTGGACATATTGTAGTGGTGGTACCGGGAAGGCTACTGGCTACTATGTTGTCTGCAGGTATAGTCCAGCAGGAAATTTCAAGGGCCAATATGCCGACCAAGTCGGTCGTCAAATTAAGGGCAGTCCTAGCGATGTTTATACTTGAGACCTGAACAGGTCTACATGAGGTCTCGAAATGTCAGCTTGGTTACCTGTGGCTGATTATTCTGGGAATTCCTTTCGTCCACGTGAGGACTTGTACGCCCGCCATAAGCAATGAGCTTCCGGCTTGAGTCTTGACTGTCGCTACGTAGTCGCAATAGGATGTTTAATAAACTACAAATTCCTCGTTTTAACTTCCAAAACGACTTTGCAAAATATCTTGCGATAGCAATCGAGTTGACTGTGATGCGATATCGGATGTCGTTCGTCATCAAACGTAAGACTCAAGCCCTGTTTTCACGACTTCGCAGTTTAAACTCCCAAAGGCCAGAGCTCCGTGGCCAGTGAAAGAGACTTATTAAACTTCCGCTGGATTACCTACGTGACATGTCTCGCGCACTGTATGTTCTCTATGTGAGGCTACCTAAGTAACTGCATAATGACTATGTGTCGTCCAATTGAGGCGTTAGAAAGCGGCTCAGGCCGGAAACGCCACTCGCGTTGCACTAAGAATTTTCCACGGCAAGTTTGCGCAGACGCGTCAAAATGTTCTTTACTCGAGCTTTATGAGCTTTGAAGTACTGATATGCATCGCGGTAGTGAAGTTCAACTTGACCAATTCAAATTTTCCTCTCGTAAATCATTGGTCGATAGGGCGCCATAATTGAAGCACCCCTGGGCCCTAGGCAATGCATGATGAAGCCGATAATTTCAACATGATAGGCCGGGATTTGACAGTTGTTGGCATGTGTTCCCAAACGTGACAAACTAATTAGTAAAGCTGAACTAGTTTGCGACGAATCTTGAAAAGAAGAGACGTAAAGCGAAGCTTCACATTTATGTCAAGTTCAGGGTAGGGTTTTGGGGGTGAGGCGAAGTCTGCAGAGGAGGAAAAATCCGAAAAGATATGCTTATGTAAGACGCAACTTCTGCAGAGACGGAGGAGGAAAAATCCGAGAACATATGCTTACGTACGATGCAACTTTCCACGACGAGCGTAGCGAGCAGCCTGCCGCAGGCGGCCCCCGGCAGGGCCCCCGGAGGGAAGTTGCGTCTGTCTAGGTGACAGGAGGTAGGTACCTATATTTGGCGCCATGTATGCATGTATTGCGACCGTCAGTGCGCTCACGTGAATCCTCGGCACCGGGACCCTTCAGCTTTACTACCTATAGTCCCTTCGGACTTTTCATACTTGAGTAATCCCCTAGCTAAGAGATTCTCAGCCTCCAACTTCCAAGTAAACGGCCGTCCTGCACAGTGCCGCAACCCCAGTTTGGTACAATGGCAAGGAAATCTAAAACACGTACATACATATGTACCTACCTGTATTTAGTGGAGCGTGGGATTTATTTCGCGTGCTCCGTAAAGATTGGTCAATTACCTAGGTAGGCACGTCACAAGGATGTAAATTTACATACCTGTTTGAAGTGAGGATCACAAGTGAGATCCGGGTAACTATATACCCGGATGACTGATGATCACGTGATACAGCCTTTCATAGCCAGGTTCTAACAATACCTACTCCGTACAACCTCAAGCCAGTATTCAGTCGTTAATTGTCGAAGCGAAGCGAAGCAATTTCTATACACTCGAGGCTCTCAAATTCTCTATGGCTTCGTCAAGAAAAGCTTGAGGAAATGATTGGCTCTTGTTGAATCCCCTTGAAGCCCCAATAGCTCAGCTTCTGATTGGCCAAGCACCGAGCTCGGCTTCTGATTGGCCAAGCACTGATTGGCCAACGCCGTGCTTCGACAATGCACTTTTGAAACAACACCACACAAGTATCATAGTTACAATTGCACCTTTGTATGTACGACGTCGAAATCGGGCTTTTGAACATCACGACACTTTGTACCTTTGTATATACGATGTCTCATTACCTCTGCGATGCCTAATGAAGCCGGACCTTCACTCGAGGCTCTACGGACGCGGGTAGCATTGCCTTTCGACGGGTCCTCGAGGATATGCGCGACGGCAATCCGGGCCTTACGGACTTTCGAACTCTCGAGCCCCGGTCACTTTCCACGCTCGAGACACGAGAACGGACTACTTTTGAGGAACATTCCGTCTATATCTTTGCTGCGCGGGCGAGCGTCTCCGACCTGAACTACTCGCGGCTACGCGAAGCGAATGTGCCTGTCCTACTCCTCCGCGCACGGCATAGTAACCGCGGTATGCTTCGATCTCAAGTAAGGAATTCAACGACCTTACGGCCGAACTGCTCCTCACTATAGGGGCCCGGGTTGTGCTAACGGTGAAAATTTGGACGGAGACCGGTCTCGTGAACGGGAGTCGTGGTTACATTGTCGATATTGTTTGGCATGCCAATGTTACCGATCCCCGTACCACCCTCCCGTCGTATGTTTTAATCTACTTCCCGAAGTATACCGGTCCTGCTCTCTCGTATGATATACCCGGGGTCCCGATGCCTTCGAAGGTAGTCCCGATCTTCCCCTGCCGCCGGTACCGTACGCAGAATACTACGAGGACGTCTACGGACAATCAATGGAGAGAACAGTTTCCTCTTATGGTCTCGTACGCGATGACGATCCATAAGTCCCAAGGAATTACTCTCGACCTCGCGATAGTAGATCTAAAGGGCAGGGGTACTCCGCGGCCGTTAGGGCTACTCTATGTTGCCCTATCCCGCGTGCGGCGTCTTGAGCACCTAGCTATCTTTGTGGACATTACTATCGACGATATCCGACCGAACGTTACCCGCGCACTTGAGGTACGCTGGCTAGACGAAGCAAGACGGGCTCCGCAGGTTCTACTCCCTCCCGCGGGGCCCCCTATGCCACGAACGCCGGATCTACCAACGCCCCGTCCTCTTATGTTTTCTACGGGGGCGTCTACGGGTGGACGAGAACACGAGAGGGATAGGGAGGTTACGCCAACGCCTCGGGGTAGGTAGCTGTTTATGTTGTAGTAGTAATGCGTAACAGTAGTAGTGAAAACGTCTAATAAAGTATACCTACGTCGAATATGAAGTATCTATCGTGTCTGCTTAAGTGTACGCAAATGGTCCCACTGCACAAAGTGTCTACGATGTCTAGTCAAGTCGGATCGGAATTTGTTTGTCGCGATGTAGATTGTGGAAAGAAATCCTTGGGGCATGCGTAAACGAGGAGGTTGAACTGACATGAACAATATGTTGTATTCATGGAAGCTATCGAGGAGAGAGAGAAAGGAAAGAGTGAACGGACTTACCGCGCGGTTGTGTGTCCACGTACTGTGTGTCCTTGAGGACAGCGATTCCAACAATTCGTCAATAATGATTTGAAACCCGCCCAGCTTCGCCCCTTGCCCACGGCGTCACCATATTAGTACATAGGTACTCTAGAGATGCATCGGCTACATATGTTGTATTAACATAGCGTAGGGAATGCTGCAACGTTCCGCGGCCACGCAGCTCAATTACCGTTTAATTACCGGTACACATACTTTGCGCTCTCCACCTTTTTGGAAGTAGGAAGAATACTCTGTAAAATGAAGAATAAAATGCTAGGTACCTTACGCACCTAACGAAGACTACAAAGGTACATACATACCTGTAGGTAGTTGCTCGTGAGTCCGCAGGATACCGGTAGGTACAGACATATGTACGTCATTCTTGGCTTCGGTGGTCTTTGCACATTGCACATTGGACGAGATGAGGGGCAGAACGCGGGGAAAGGACAAGGGCTTCCAAGTTCCAACATTTCCAATGGGCAGGCATTTGCCGTGCCCCTTGCAGAAGCAGGCGGCCTTTCACAAAGCGGCAGGTCTGTCTATGTACCTTGTAGGCCAGCTCTTGTATGGGCTTGTGATATGCGGCCTCCTTTTGGCGTGTCGACGGTGACGACCGTCTAGGAATTGGAGGGCATCAGACCAACGGCAGGCCAGCTATTTGTCATAGTAGTGGAACAAGTGGCAACACTGAACAATAGGTATGTACCTACCTTGCCCTTCACTGGACGGTTTTCAAAGCTACCGTCTTTGCCTGTCCGACCACTTTGGGCTTCGGCCTAATTCTGCAGTCCACTAAACCCGTGACATACTTCTCTATATTACGTACCCCCGCCAGCTCGGACAACTTCTCCTGTGTCATTGTTCTCGTTTAATTCTTCAATCTTCCACTGCAGAGCGAGAAACCAGAGCTGTCGTCACCACAACAATCAGCGTTCTCTCATTCTTTGAGCACACATATACAATGTCCGAGAGCAAGTGCCCTGTCCGCGCCTCGCTCAATGTTGCCGGTGGCGGAACAAGAAATCGTGACTGGTGGCCAGATTCGGTCAAGCTCAACATCCTTCGCCAGAACACCTCTGTCACGAATCCCCTGGGCGAGGATTTTGATTATCCCGCTGCGTTCAAGACTCTCGATTATCAAGGGCTCAAGAAAGATCTGACCGCCCTCATGACAGATTCTAAGGACTGGTGGCCTGCTGACTTTGGCCACTATGGCGGCCTCTTCATTAGAATGGCTTGGCACAGCGCTGGCACGTACCGAGTTCAAGATGGTCGAGGTGGCGGTGGTCATGTTAGTGTTCTAGTCCCTTCCTGTCGACCTGTCTTATCAACTCTTGATGATTACTTTCTAACTAGCGGCCCGACTTGGGTCTCACTGCCAGGCCCAACAGCGTTTCGCCCCTCTCAATAGCTGGCCTGACAATGTCAGCCTCGACAAGGCCAGGCGACTTCTCTGGCCCATCAAGCAGAAATATGGCAACAAAATATCATGGGCCGACCTGCTTATCCTGACTGGCAACGTTGCTTTAGAGTCAATGGGCTTCAAACCTTTTGGCTTTGCCGGTGGCCGTATCGATGGCTGGGAAGCCGATGAGTCTGTCTACTGGGGTGATGAGAAAACGTGGCTGGGCAATGAGGTTCGCTACCACGACGAGAAAGATTCTCAGAAGCGAGACCTTGAGTCTCATCTGGCTGCTGCGCACATGGGCTTGATCTACGTGAATCCCGAAGGTCCCAACGGTAACCCCGATCCCATCGCCGCTGCCCGCGACATTCGCGTCACCTTCGCTCGTATGGCAATGAACGACGAGGAAACCGTTGCCCTGATTGCTGGAGGTCACACCTTCGGTAAAACACATGGCGCCGGACCCGCCACCAATGTCGGGAAGGAGCCTGAAGGAGCCGACATCGAGCAGCAGGGCTTGGGTTGGAAGAGTACTTACGGCACTGGCAAAGGTCCAGATACCATTACCAGTGGTCTAGAAGTTACATGGACCAAGACACCTACTAAATGGAGTCATAACTACTTCGAATACCTCTTCAAGTATGAATGGGAGCTGATAAAATCTCCTGCAGGCGCCAATCAATGGGTAGCTAAGACCGAGGATATGATCATACCCGATGCTTACGATTCTCACAAATTTCACAAGCCTACGATGTTGACAACAGATCTGTCTTTACGCTTCGATCCTGAATATGAGAAGATTTCCCGTCGTTTCCTGGAGAACCCCGACCAGTTCGCCGATGCTTTCGCTCGAGCTTGGTTCAAACTTACCCACCGTGACATGGGCCCCAAAATGCTCTACGTCGGCCCTGAGATCCCTAAGGAGGATCTTCTTTGGCAGGACCCCATACCCCCTGTCAATCACGCTTTAATTGATGAAGAAGAAGCCGCGACCCTCAAAAGGGATATTCTCAATTTAGGCTTGGACGTATCTCAGCTCGTCTCTACCGCCTGGGCATCCGCCTCTACATTTAGAAGCAGCGATAAGCGGGGTGGCGCCAACGGTGCTCGCATTCGTCTGGCTCCCCAGAAGGATTGGGAGGTTAATAACCCTGCGCAGCTGTCAAAGGTTCTCGCTGCTCTGGAGGATCTCCAGAAGCGCTTCAACAAAAGTGGCAAGACCGTATCTGTCGCTGATCTGACTGTTCTTGCGGGTGTTGCTGGTGTTGAAAAAGCCGCTCGCGATGCTGGTTTCGATGTCACTGTCCCTTTCACTCCGGGTCGGGGCGACACTACCCAGGAACTAACCGACATTGAGTCAACTAGTCACTTGGAGCCTGTGGCTGATGGTTTTCGAAATCATGGAAAGTCACATGGCGCTGTGAAGCAAGAGCACCTCTTGGTTGATCGTGCGAATTTGTTGAACTTGTCCGCCCCCGAGCTCACCGTCTTGATCGGCGGTATGCGTGCCATGAACACCAACTATGATGGCTCAGCTCATGGTGTTTTCACCTCTAAGCCTGGTGTTTTGACAAACGACTTCTTCGTTAATCTATTGGACGTGAATATAGATTGGAAGCAGGTCAGTCAAGACCTCTTCGAGGGCTTTGATCGCAAGACAGGCGCTAAGAAATGGAGTGCTACTCGCAATGATCTTATATTTGGATCTCATGCGGAATTGCGGGCTGTTTCGGAAGTGTACGGCAGTTGTGACGGTGCTCAAAAGTTCGTGAAGGACTTTGTGACTGCGTGGAACAAGGTCATGAATCTGGACAGATTCGATATTAGTACGATTGGAGATAGGAAGACTTCTAGTCGACTTTAGTGACCTTGAAGCGCATGATGCCACACGGTAATAGCTATGTAGGCAGCTAGAGAGCTACCGTCTCAGTTTCGCTACGGTCGGATAATCCAAATAATGAATGTCTATTTATTTGTCGTGTTAGTCAAGTGCAGCCTGTTGTACGCATTGTAGTATGGAAAGTGCCACACATGTATGCACACTTCGAACTAGCCCAAGGCACACTTTTTCTAGGTGCGGCATTCTAGAGCAGTTCAGAAGCGAAGTAGCACAGTAACCTCAGATACTGTACTGTACCTTTGTCTGAGGTCCCTGTGCATAAAATTGGTATATCGGAGCGCAAACTTCTACGGAGTAGACGAGCTAAGCGCAATTTTTGCCATTTGAATTGGGATTTCCATCAGTCTAAATGTTCTCACTACATATACGTACTATGATCCATCAGTGTTGCCATGTTGCGTTTTTGGGTCTTGAATTATAGAATAATAAATGGTAGCAACTCGTAAGGATACTGATCGCGTTACTTGATGGTTGTGACACTACGATAGCTTTGCGCATTGCTGTCGAGTACTTCAAATTGTGTCAGACTGAGTCAAAGAGTTTGATGCGACGTAGAATAAACTGCCATATTAGACTGAAGTTAGCAATCCACCCGCATAGCCACGAGCTTCCAAAGGCACGCCGATATCAACGAGTCTCCATAGCACCATCAAATAGCGACTTTGATGACAATCTTTCCCTTTGCACTCCCCCGGCCTAGTTTAAGAAACGCCTGCTGATAGTCTTCAAATGCAAATACGCTGTCCACAAGCGGCTTGACCAATCCCTGATCAAGCGACTGTGCAATCTCTGTCAATTGGCTCACCAGACTATTTACAATGAAGAATTCGCTCCTGTTAAGCTCTTTCATGTTTTCTTCAGGTCGCAAGCGATTAGGCACATCCGAAATGCTAATTAAGTCACCCCCGTCCTTGATAGCTCTCCAAAGCCCGGCCATGGTGTCACCACCAGCGCAGTCGATGACAATATCGACTTCTCGGTCTCGTCATGTCTTTTTCAATTCCTTCAGCCATGCATACCGTGCGGCAGCGAGATAAATTAGCACCAGAATTAATCCTCCTCGATACTCCGGTTCCAACGCTAGCTCAGGCCTCTGAGGAAGAAGTACTCGTCAAGGTAGCCGCCACAGCTCTTTGCTCTGGCGAACTCGAATGGGCCAGCCGCTTCCCAGATATCTTTCCCCAAGATAAGGAGCCAGTTCCTGGTCAGGATATCGCGGGAACGGTGGTGGTATGCGGCCCAAAATCGGCGTTTCACGCAGGGGACGAGGTGTTTTGCCGCATCGATGCCTCCAGGCCCGGTGGCATGCGCGAGTACACCGTCGCTCTTGAATCGGAGATGGCTATGAAACCAGCGTCCATGGACTGGATATCCGCTGCGGCGACACCCCTCAGTGCCTTGACGGCCTGGCAAGCACTGTTTTGCCATGGAAGCTTGGAGAAGGGCGCTCTATTCGGCGGCCGACAGGTCCGAGCGCGCAACGCCACCAAAAAATCCTCATCACAGCTGCTGGAGGCAGCGCGTCGGTGGCTTTGCGGTACAGTCGTCTGTATGCTCTGGCGCCAAAACGATCGTCGGTATTTGCGGTACAGACAAAGTTCAGCAGGTACTCGGCTTAGGAGCAATAACGGTGGTGGATTACAAAAAGCAGAACCTCGAGAAATGGATTGATGAGAATCCCAAAGTCAAGAATTTTCCAAAGTCGACGTTGCTTTTGATCGTTGGGTTTATGAGCGTAGTGTTGTTCGATGAACCACGGTAATCCCTTCCTTTCGAACCTCTTTCCTTCCAGAAAGACATGGGATACGGGATGGTAGAGATCTGAATAGATGTGCTGAGAAAACGGTGATGACGAATCTCGCCGTGCAGACGAAAGGCCGAGGACGACTCTTACCAAGTCTTACGCCAAGCCGATATGCTGACTTTGTCGGGCGCAGCCACTTCGCATTTGGCTTGGGGTGAGATTACCTGATCATGCATCCTATTGGCCTGTGATGACCATAACCGGGATTCTGAGTGGCAGCCGAAAGTCGTAGGGGGCTGATGCACAGAGGTATATCAGGACACTGGTTGTGAACAGGGACCAAATGATAGTGCCATCATGTTGCACAAAAGAATGGGCGCAGCCGTCTGGCCACTCTTTTGTGCTTTGTTTACCCCTATATACCCTGCGACACACCCCCTAGCTAACAG
>SRPN01000531.1:0-11790 GCA_018360045.1 Claviceps capensis | reverse complement strand
CCCAAAAGGTCAAGTGACCAAGTTGCACGTCTGCAGCTTGATCGAGGTTATATAGTGCATTGCCACTCCCTGCCCGTACAGGTCGTGACAAGCAGAAAGGCAAGCAAGTCATTGGAAGTTATCGGAGATGGATGGCCAGTGACCAATTACATAATAAAAAGAGGTGTTTTTCGCCAAAGAATTAGCCCAGGTAGGTAATGTTGGGTACTTGGTTGCGCTGAATAGGAACAACGATGTTAATGAGTTGTCCCACCATAGAGCATACCTCTTGCACAAGTGCAGACTCGAGAACCACTTTCTATTTCCCACCGAAATGCCCCCAAAGGAACAGCCATTATACGCACATGGTATCTTTCTACTATGTATATAACACAAATAACCGCCTATCATCAGCTCATATCCCGGGCGTCTTGAACATTCACACATCTCCCAAACACAAACTAAACTCCTGGTATCAATAGCCACGCAAAACAAAGCCAAAGTTGCCGTGCCGTACATGCAAAACAAAAACGGTAGATAAAGTCTCTTTACAACCTTTTCACGAACGCCATGTCCATCACCTCCACCACAAGAAAAAACTCTCCCGAGCGAAAAGATAATTGAACAAATAAGAAAACAAAACACACGCCCTAGCCTAAGTTCAGGCTTCTGATCTAACGTGTCCGATACTCAGGTTTGCGTGCCATATTCACCGGCGGAGGAGGCTCGTCATCATCGTCAATCGGGTAAGGCGGAACAGCCGGCTGGGAGAGACGCAGCGGCGGCGGCACCGGCATTTGCGGCAAGGACTGCCGGCGATTGCTGATGGGCAAAGGCGTCTTTGGCGGCAGAGGAGGCGGCTCGATTCTCACGGGAGGCGGCCCGGCTGCCTGAGGAGGTGGTAGTGACGAGCGTGGGTACTCATCCGGGCTCATAATGGCAATCTTTTCTGTGTCTGATGTGCCGCTATATCGATTCGCCAAGGGCACTGCCGTCGCAGGGCGGCTGCTATCCTCCCCGCCTCGTCCGCTTCCCGTCGCTGACACAGGCGCAGTGCCTCGAGAACTAGGCGGGCTTAGAGGTAAGCGATCGTGCGAGCTGCGAGGCGAGGCTAGCGGGTTAGGGCCGACGTGTAGATTGTCTGTTCCGGAGTCGAAAGAGGATCTGCTGGGCGGACTTTGTGGGGGACGTGGTGGAAATGATGTTGGATAATCGCCGGCAAGTTCTACTGCAAGGGGCAACCCGAAATTTGTCGTTGAAGGCGACTTGACGAGCTCGGGAATTCCTTGTTGCGCGCGTTCCCACCTGGATTTGGCTCTTAGAATCTTGGCAAGCTTGGACGAGATGCCATAGATCATCCTCTGCTCGGCTTCGCGGGCCATGTAGCGCCGTGTGCTCGTGCTAATGTCCCCCAGCCGGTGCCACTCGTTCATTCCGAATTCGCCGACCCCAACTTCAACGTTGAGCCGGTAGTAGTTATCGACACTCACACCTCGCTTGGCAAGGTGTTCTCGTAGCATATGTTCATGGATTTTCTCGCATCCTTCGATCTTGGCAATCAATTTTCGTCGCGCTTCGATAAAGTCTCCCAAAAAGCCTTCGTACCATGCGTTGGAGTTTGCGTCGGTAGATTTCGGACGTCGGCCGGTGCCTACGCTGACAAACACGCCAATCTCTCGTCCTGGCCATTCATTCACCACGGCCTCATCCAGCGCATCAGGCGCAGGATTAAAGTTTCCGGCGCCATCATCGTGGAAGATGGACTGGCCGATACGAATGGGTTTGAAAGCTAGACCGATTGCGCTGGTGGCGCGGCCCGCTTGCCATATTTTACAATCGAATTCCGGGGGCGGCTCGCGTCTCGAATCGTATGACCGCAGCATAGCAGGTGGTGAGCCGCGCGGCGAACCCTGATATACGGCGGTGACAGCGCTGCAACACAAATCAGTAACTGACTCAGGGGGCATAACGGAAGAGGGGAAAGAACGGTAGCGTGCGAGGAAGGCTTACGTCTTTGTTCTGTTTTCCCGTGCGTCGTATAATCTGGCATGTGGATTGCCATGCCTCGAGGTCCAGGCCGGCCGAGACATCTGAGCAGATGGGCTTCGAGCACTGAAGCTGACAGTGCTCGCGTTGCTCGGATTACGCCTTGGTGCAGCGGCGCTGGAATACTGGGCAGCATTCAGAGGACTCATCAGGCCGTCGTCTCGGCTCCCATTTTTCTCATGTGCGGTGTGTTCCTGCACTGCTTGTTGTATTGCCTCCTCCAACTTGCTAGCTTTGAATAGCGTAGATCGGTATGGGATACCAGCAATTGTCTTGTCGGTTTCAAAAACCATTCGCGTCATGCGAACATACAGTTCCTTGCATGTCTCCAAGTCAAGTCGCATGCGACCAAGCATCAAAGCGATAAGGCCGCCCGTCCCGGTCCCTACTATGAGATCAAAGTGGTCGCATGGCTTGGGAATCTCGTGGCGTCGAGGAGCCCGTCCTTCGGCTTCGACAAAGGTGCGATGCATCAATTCCTGGACGATGATGAGCATGGAGTAGCCGCGCACGCCTCCTCCATCTTGTGCGAATTGTCAGCTTTGACTCTGTTTCGTGCAGAATTGCCGACACGTCCAGGAATCGGAAAGCGATATTATACACACCTAAGGAAAGAATGCGCAGAGGCGGGCCCTTTGTGGTATCCTTTCTGCGAACGCCCAAAGAGTCCATCTTGGGTGACGGAGCCTGCAAAGCGGCGCTGGAGAGACGAGGCACAGGACTTTGTCAGAGGTTTAATCGAGTCGCGAAGTTTCAAGAGGTAGACTGAGACGTTGCGTCCGGCCAGATGTATTGCGAAGGAGAAGAAGTTGGAGTGATTTACCGGCTATGTCGGCTGACGTGTGATGCGAAAAAGTAGTGTGTTTCTCGCAGTTAACAAAAGCCGAATGACGAAACAGGCCGCAGCAAACTAGTGACGGCGCCACTGCCCAGTGTGCTTTTGCCTGACTGCTTCCTGAGGAGCCATGAGATGTAGCCTGTGACGCAACAGGACCACAGGCACGCCGCACTACGCGCACATTTGCACCGCCCACTTGCTTGGGTGCACTGTGGACACTGGAGTTGAGTCACGACTCACGAGTGGATGGATATGGATGCCCTGTCTGTAGCACAGTAGGATAATGTAGCTAATTAAAGATGCAGAGATCAAGAAGTACAAACGACGTGGCTGGAGAGAAGTTTAGATAATTGGAAGGGGACAAGTGGTGCCAGGTGGGGGAGTGTATTGTCTAGACAACCTGATCGTGGTGGAGGAATGGCAGCGACCTAAACTTACCTGAGCAATGCGGCCCTCTCCGTCGGCTGTGCCTGCTTATCCAGTCTCTTCGGTGATAGGCAGCTGTGTAGGTATTTTTGGGCTCTCAAGTTTTTTGCAGTTTTTTGCCAAGTCTTGTACAAGGCTTTCTTAGGGTCTAGATTGTTCTATATTTACAAAATTACCCCTTTCCCTAGCCTCTTGCCATGTCGAAGCCTAGTCTTGCCGTCTCCTCGTTACGAGCGAGGCGCGGAATATGTGTATGTATGCCTCCTGTCAGCCTCCAGAGTCCAACCGGTCATCTCATCCGATCCCACAAAATCGATACATAGCTTCTAATGCACAGGACGATCAAGCCTTGGTGGCCATTTCCATAGTTTCCACTGACCATTTGAAGATGCTAAAGCGGCGCCTGGCGCTCAAGGCTGACGAAGAGGTCAGGCGCCGAGACTCGAGAGGCGGCCCACCGACTCCGCCGCTTGAAGCAGGATTGAACGTACAGAATACCTAAAAGCCAAGGCGACGCCAACACAACCCGGCGCCTTTGTGACGGGATGCCAAAACAGTTAACCTTAGCGAGAACCTTCCCGTTAGACATCTTTGACTTGCAACAAATTTAGAAATTAGGTCTAATGAATTAATGATGCACGCGGCATCTAGCTCGACCCCTTATTTCTTCACAGAACTTCTTGTTTTCATGGCTCTTCTCTACTGCAGACATCGAGTGCTATTGGATGGCCAGGCACATGGGCAGGTATTGCGCGCGATTGGCGCCATCCATGCTGCCAAGACGGGGCGACGATATGTACTCCGTAGACATCTTTCGGACGCGGCTGAACAGGCGCTGTGTACGCGCCCGCTGTGTTACAGGACACTTTTTACGGCAATGGCGATATCACGGTGGTGGGCGGCCGCCCAAAAGGCAGCGGAACATACTGAAGGCATCACGTCGCGGTTTGATTTGCACCTGTCTGACGTCATGCCTCGTGACGAATGACTGCGACGGACGGTTCAAAGGAAGCCAAGGGCGACCTCATCCTCCGGTCCGACATGCCAGCCGATGGAGATAGGTAAAGCAAGGCTGTACACGAGTATTTGATGCCGCCTCTGCGTCCGTGTCTGCACCAGGCTGGGCCTGCATGATATGATGAGGCTCTACATATTTGATATTATGAGACACTACAGCCAATAACACGCCCACGAGCGTATACGTCAAAGGAGTATGCGTCAAAGGAGTATGCGTCAACTTTGGACGTGGCCATGAACTTTGAAGTCGAGGCGGCGGGTGTGGGTTGATGAGGGGTCGAAACTCGAGGTACATGAGGTCGCGTGGAGTCGCGCCGAGGCCAGACTTGTTTCAGGGTCCTCGGCGGCTGTGCTCAGTTACAAACTTACAGTAGAGTACCTAAGCTTCCTCTCGCCTATCAGCCAATCATAGCGCGCGGTGGCCCAACTCCTGTTCCAGAAAACACCTGCTCTTGCAGCGCGTTGAATACCGCCGCTCTCGCAGGCTTGCAGACTTCGTCGGCTTTGCCAATTGGGTCTGTTCCGTCTGTCTGTATTGCTGCGACCTCTGACTCGGATCGCGGCTCGACTTGACATTGTTAGTAAAGCTGAACTACGGAGTACAAATGTATGTAATACATGTACGTGTTACGTACGTGACGCCCAGCGCCTGATCCGGCGCCTGTCTCCGGCTAAAAGCGGCCCTCAGACCTGAAGCTCCTCGAGGCTCGGAGTTGCGGACCATAGCTCCGGTCCCGCTTGGCATTGAATAGGGTACGTATCATATATGTACCTACTCCGTATATACATAATATAGATATGTAGTAAGTACATATGCACAGAGTAACTCCATGACTGGATTGATAGCCTCGCCCTGGAGTCGCCCATGTGGTGCAGCCTTGCCGGATGGCCGAGTTTGGCCCTTCCTGCTGCACCAAGCCAAGCCCACGAAGCCCACCAACCTGCAGCCTCGAGACCCCACCTTGTTCGTCCCCTCTTTTTCTGCTGGTCAATTCTTCCGACGCGAGTTCAGAGACCGACCAATCAATGGCCGCACTCGCAGCCTTCACCTGCAGCCCCGTCGCCTACTGAGTACAGCCCCGTCGACTCCTCTGCCTCTCTCTGCCTCTGATCTTGCTTCTGCCGAATCGCTCGCAATTGAGCCCTCGCTGCGTGGCTCGCCAGGCCGATCTGCCTTGTCCTGACCCTTATCCTATCGCTCGCCTTTCCGGCTCCTGGCTGTTCCAAGCCTTGTTCCACGAAGTCCTTACTTGGTAATTAGATACTGACCTACTAAGTCGTCGTCACTGGAGCTCTGGCGACCTCTTCATCTTCCCTGTTTCTGCCGTCTAATATTTCCGCCTGTCCATGACCTACTCCGCAGTCGCTTCCAGGTGCTCGTATGTCGATGGAACCATCTACAAAAAGAAGAAAGTTGGCTCCCAAGGTCAACTCCTCGCCGGTCCTCAACTCGCAGCTCGTCGCCAGCCAGTACACCAACGAACCATCGGTGAGCCTCGCCACGTAGTCACACCATAAGAATAAACACCCTCTTTTGCACCCACTGGGCCCATGGAACTGACCCAAATTTAGCTTCAGCAGAACCATCATTATGGCACCTATGATCAGCCGCTCTCCGAGCGACATGATTTCGAGTCCTTTGCGAGACATCTCCAAGATGCTGCCATGCTCATCCAGCGCCAGACAGAACGGCCGCCGTATAGTCATGTCTCGGTGCTACTGTTGAGCTGGGAAGATGACCCATCTGTGGACCAGGACGTGGCAGCCTTCGAAGCTATACTTCGTAGCAAATACAACTATGTTACACGCTGGTGGCAGATTCCCACCGTGCCAAACCCGAGCATAAAGCTTGGTGTGCAGATGGCCTCATTTCTCGAAAATGCCCGACCGAACCACCTCTTGATCATTTACTATGCTGGCCATGGATTCGTTGGTAGTGATGGTCATCTATACTGGGCATGGTATGTCTGTCTCACTGTAATAGGGCATGATTCCGAGCGCTGTCTAACCCGATGACTTTTTAGCAATGCGCAGGACGAATCTGCCAAACTGAAGTGGGATGGTGTGCGATGCTTGTTCGAGGACGCCCAATCCGATATTCTGCTTCTTCTCGACACTTGTGCCGTGCCCGACCCTCCCACTGCTGGTAGCCATGGAACGAAGCAAGGCATCGCTGCGTGTACTCCCGAATACAGCTCTCAATACATCGTTCGTGATCAAGGGTCCCGGTCATTTACGACAGACATGATTGACGCTCTGCAAAGTCTGCACAGCGGAAGGCCATTCAGCGTGAAGAAACTATTTGAGGAAATAACGGCACAGAACCAATTGCATAGTATACAGGGAGGGAGACCAGCAAGCTTGATACGGCCACAATCACCACTGTTCTTTAGTCTCACGCCAGGCGAGAACCAGTACATAAGTCTGGCCCCGTTGCCTCCAAGGCCGGGGTCCATCTCCGAGGCCCAGAATGGGGGCGTGTTTGCCGATATTCAAGCTCAGTGTGGCCGTGAAGACAATCTGATTGACCCAGAATCAGTTTCCGACCTTCGCTTCGACGAATCTCGCGTCCTGGTGTGCACGACATTTGTTGGAGACGCCAGCCCAGACATGTCGTTTTTCAATCAGTGGCTCCAAAATAGACCTCCACTCGGATCGAGGATTGCCGTTGAGGGCATGTTTCTCGGACCGCCAACAATGTTGCTCATTTCCATGCCCCAATCGATCTGGAATATAGTGCAGCACGACAAAGTCTGCTGTTTCTTGGGTTACATTAGCTCCCACAACATGGTTCACTTGTATGAGAATTTGGTAGGGCCAGCTGGTGTGCGGGCTACTGCCAAGCAGGTAGAAGATGGGAAGATCCTCTTAGAGGCGAGAGAACTTGCAACGGGAGGCGCACAGGCGAGGATCCCCCAAGACACCGAGAAGCGCGAATCGGCGCATCATCCCTCTGTTTCCCGAGACAGCAACACTCACCGCGATCGGGCAAACATGGTGCCTCCAAGCACCCCATCGCGCCCGCCATATGGCGCTGAGGACCTCAAGTTGAAAGATGACGAGGAGGGCTCAGCCGAAATGCAGGAAGCTGCTGAGCAGCTAAAGGCACTCAGCCATGTGCGCCACCGAGGCGATGAAGCTCCGTCGGCGGACCGGATACGAACGGCTCATCCCGAGATCACCTCAGACGCACCACGCGGGAAGTCCAGGTCGGCCCAGGCAACCGCGCCTGCTGTGCTCGAAGATGTGAAGATGATGCCCGACTCAAAAACAACGAAAACACCGCGCCGCTCTGCTACAAAACAGGAAACGCTTTGTAGCCACTGCAGCCACGCCCCGTTCAAAGACTACTCCTCGCTACGCAAACACGTTGCCGCAGCGCATACAAGACCCTTTCCGTGTGCATTTTCCTTTGCTGGTTGTACAAGCACGTTTGGTTCGAAAAACGAATGGAAAAGACACATCGCCTCTCAACACCTATGCCTGCAATACTACCGATGTTCAGCCTGCCCACAAAGCGCCATCGAGGGCAGAGGCAATGAATTCAACCGCAAAGATCTATTCACACAACATCTGCGCCGCATGCACGCTCCATTCCAGATCAAACGAGCCATCTCCCCAGGGGATGCACGCATCCAAACCGACTGGGAAGCACACGTCAAGGAAATGCAGACATCGTGCCTGGTGACCAGACGGCAGCCCCCACAGCAAGCAGGGTGTCCAAAACACGATTGCCATAAGAGCTTCGAGGGCCAGAGTGCGTGGGATGAGTGGACCGAACATGTGGGACGGCATATGGAAAAGGGGGAGGGGCCGGACTTGGCAGCTGATGAGTTGCTCAGGAAGTGGGCTCTGGAGGAGGACATTATTGAAGGGACAGGAGAGGGACAGTATCGTCTTTGCAATGCGAGCGGGATGCCTTTATCGCAGGATAGCGCGGGGGCGTCTCTGGACCGGAAGGATTCGTTGGCGACGAGTTTAACGGATGGGGGCTCCAGGGTGGGCGATGCGGCCGTGAGTGGAGCGTAAGCCATTGGATGATGAGATGACGACAAGAGAAGTCATACGTGAACTTCATCATTCGCGCCGGACATGTGGAGGGATGATCTCATATATATCATATATTGCCGAAGGAATGGGCGATGGGGCGCAGGTTACATACCATGCCGAATTTTTGGAAGGGAAACGAATTACGAAGCCATGAAGGATCATATCATTGCGTTAACAGCAGAAGCCAGTATTGATAACCTTTGTTAAGGAATTGCTTATTTGAGTCAACTTATAGTGAATATACGATTACGGCGTCTATCACTGTGCACCCGTTCAATAGGTTGTGAGCCCAGGAGCCGCAAGCAGACGCGACTCATGATCGACGAAAGCAAGCTTGAGCAATGCCTCCGTGAAAGTAAGTATCGGAGCCCAGGAACTTACAAGTACGACTGCTGGGAAGTCGAAGCAAGATACAAGTCTTCTAAACCCAACCCAACGCCGAAGCCTCCGATGGAAGAACAGTCGCTGCAACAAAAAACAACAAGTCCAGTCCGCTACACACAACTACAATATGGGGAGGCAAAACAGGCGTTTACCAATCCATGACATGGGTATCCACGAACATCGGCTTCGCCAGTAGGAATTGCGATCGAAAGCAAGGACACAGCTTTCATGTACAAATATACTTTGATACCGGGGAAAGCGGCTCCAGGCACAGCCCCCTACCTAATGATCAGCCCCAGGGTCAACTCCCGCACGCGACACCAGTCACTTCCACGGCTGAGTCTTTGATGAATTGACGAGCCAATTTGAGAGGATGGGAGGTTCTTCGGAACTCAGAAAAGGTGAAAGAATGGAAGAAGGTAAATGCCAAGGCGCTTGGCATTATACTTGAAGAATCGAGCGCTGATGATACAGTCCTCATTGACGAATACGAGACTGCCTCTCTGAGACTAACGTACCTATCTTCTGCCAACCAATACATGGTAAGCCTTCAGAGGTTTACTTTCAATCAAAAATCCGGGATGGATGGAGCGGGGACGAAGCGGAAGCCGAAGGCGTACCGACGAAATGTCGTTGCAGCTGATCCGGACATGAGGCATGCCTACCCGACAACGCCCCTCCCATTCTCCTTACCACGCCACCCCAAGAACCATGAACGGTACTCAGTAGTCATTGACACATTCCTGACAAATCAGTTTCTTTCGATGGAAGAATGGCTCATGATTCTTCGAGAACAAGAGGCTCAGCTACTGGTCTGCAGGAGCCACAAGGAACATGGGAACGCAGTGCCAGCACGTTGATAAAATCACTGTGCATCGACACCTAAATCTTCGTTCAGGGAAGGCTAGAAATGCATCTGGATCTCTGCATTTCCTGAAAAATTCTGAGCTTTTCTTCAATCGAGAGAGACTAGTTAATGAGGAATGTTTTGACCCTTGCTTCTGGAGGACCGTGGTAAGGAGAATTGAAAAAGGCGTTATTGGGTAGGCATCCCTCATGAGTCATATCCGGCTTAGCTGCAACAGAAAATTTCGTCGGTATTCCTTCAGCCTCGTCCCCGCTACGTCGATGCCGGATTCCTGGTGAAGGTTGGTAAACCTCTGAAGGCTTGCCATGTATTGTATTGGTTGACTGAAAATACTCTGGTCTTTGCGTACCTGCGCTTGAATTGGGCCCAAACGGCAGAGATACCAAGATAATCTCATATTCGTCGATGACGACTGCATCATCGGCGCTCAATCCTTCTAGCATAATGTCAATAGCCTTGGAACTTTGCCTTATTCAATTCTTATCTTGGAATTGCCATGTACTGGTTGGCATAGGCTACGCTTGTCTTTCTTGTACCGGCGCTTGGAAGTGTAGAATGTTAAACCTTGAGTCAACTTGTAGTGAATATAGGGCGTCTAGCACTGTGCACCCGTTATTTGCAGGAGATGCCAGACTTTATCGCCATTTGGGAGGTGGGACCACAAAACTGGGAATTCGTCTTTATAGCGACATCTAACATGTGTCGTGTGATCACTCATATAATGTTCTGTCAGGTCCAAAATAGGTTCTTCATTAATCGCAAGATGAAAGCTGCCCCCCCACACAAAAGTCTAGTTGCGTTCTCGTGCTCTGCTGTGCTCTACGACGCGGTGTTCTGCTTTACTTTTCCCCTTCTTTAGCTCACTTGCAGCTGACTTTCTATTCTACAAGAATTGAAAAAAGCCAACACAATGTTTGCGAAGCACTGTTTATCGAATTTGGGCCTTATTTCTCCGTTTTTATACGTAGGTCGTTGAGGACCTCCTCTTTATGTTCCCGCGAGAGATGGTGTATAGCTCTTGACGTCCTCACATGATGTCCAGCAGTCATGGCCTTTGGTCCAGCAGTCATGGCATCTTGTCCAGCAGTCGTGGTCTTTTGAGACGGAGATGACACTGAGCCATCACGAGCCTCGGATGGTTGAGCCCGGGAGGTAAAAACCCGATCTTGACATGCTGAATGCATCACAGGCGTACCCTCGGACCCTACGCCTCGGCCCTGGAATACTGATGAGCCTTGTGAGGCATGGCCGGCGGCGGTGACGTTTCGGGGCAGGATGGCCCGATGGAGTATACCTTGCTCCTGGGGCTTCCCTGTCTGGAAAGGTGCGATATGCGAAATAGGTGGCACAAGCGATGGCTGAGCCGCAAAGGTGACATGTCGTGGAGTGGCAACCAGTGGGAGTTGAGTGAAGGTGAATTTCTTGCCTTCACTACGAGGTAATCCCTCAATTTTCTACCTTTTTATATCACGCCCAATCAATATGTCTGCTCTTTCTCTGTTATCAAGTGTGCGTTTCATTCTGTTTAACATAGTAGGGCAACTGTTCTGTCTTCGCGGGCACTGCACCGCGAATAGTGGCGCGTCGCATGAGTACATACCGGTAGGTACCTATGTACTGAAGGTTTGACAAAGTGTAACTCACGTAAACTGACGCGTCGGGGCCACGTCGGATCCAATCGATAATCCTGATCCACCCATTTCCTCGAACCAGCATGGCGCCAAGCGTCCACCAACGGGGCCACCGAGCTAAGAACGCCGACGTTGACGAAGAAGGCAGACCAGACCATACTAGACCAGACCATCAAGCCTTCGTTGAGCGCTCTCCACCATGGCTTTCGTTCTGCCCTTCGGTGCGAATTCTGGTTCGACGACTAATGACTCGAGCCAGAATCTGCAGTCGCCGCAGCAGCAGCAACAATACCATTTCGCCCCGAACCCGGCGCAACAGGCTCAGCAGGCGAGACTCCAACAGCTTCAGCAAGAGCAGCAACAACTTCAGCAACAGCAACAGCAACAGCAAGAGCAACAGCAAGAGCAAGAGCAAGAGCAAGAGCAACAGCAACAGCAACAGCAAGAGCAAGAGCAAGAGCAACAGCAACAGCAACAGCAACAGCAACAGCAACAGCAACAGCAACAGCAACAGCAACAGCAACAGCAACAGCAACAGCAACAGCAACAGC
>SRPN01000530.1:0-11828 GCA_018360045.1 Claviceps capensis | reverse complement strand
TTGCATGAATGCCTCTACTTATCTGATCTTCACTCCCTACTGAGAAATGCGAATTCGTAGCTATTTGGAACGTGACAAGGCGCGAGGGTCAAGCGTACAACCGTATGTAGTTGTAAAATCGCACGGCGTCTTGGTCCTCTGGCTTGCACTACCTATGTATAATTTGGGCGAGGTACATGTTCGAAGAGAAAAGTGGAGTGAAAAGTGGGACGTACCTGGCGTCGACTGAAATCGTACCGCGCGCAGTTCGTCTCTTTATTTTATTCTGACACTCTGGATCTGGCCCTGAGGCAAGGGGGGGCGACTTGACTTTTTTGAAGTTGTAAGGAAGCTAAGATAGGTAGGTATGTACATGTACACATGCATAGGTAGGTATGTAGGTATCAGAGACGGCTCGCCGCGGAGTCGCGATTGCTCTTCCCGCTTACTTGTGACATGTGTGACGGTCACCCGTAACCGCTCTGTCCGTTGCACTGTACCTCTATATCCACACTAAGCTGGTTCTCATCAGCTTAGTGTTGTGACCTTTTGGTCGGGTCGGTAGGGGTATCCGATTCCTCACAACATGAGTACATACCTACCTATTTCATGGCTTTAGATTGACTACGTACGGAAGTATGTATGTATATGCTCTGTACGGTGTACCTTATCAGCAAAGACCGCCACGTCCCACTTTCGCGAGGTACAGTGTCAGCGGGCCCCCACCACATCTCCCGCGGAGTGCGAAATCGAGACCGGTCCTTGTACAACGGCCGGCTTGGGTGACAACAATAGCAAAGGTGCAGATCGTCGTGGAGCGTCACCTGGCCGAATGCAATGGGTCACTACTCCGTAGGTAGGTACCTGTAACCTAGGTAGGCCGATGCAGTGGCACCAACCCTCTCTCTTGCGTCGCCGAGCATTATCGGCAGCACACGGAAACATCATCGGTGGCAAGTTGCAACATTTGACCAACTTACCACTCCAAACGGGGTGAGAGGCCCCTCAACGCTTATGGCGCTGCTTTGTCGTGCAACTGCCGTCAAAGCCGCAGCAAATGGTTGTTTTAGATCCTTGACCATATCTACGAGGTTCATCCCCAGCCCTGGGCTTTCTGCAATCAAGAAACCTCTTCCATTGCGTCTTCCATTTTTCGGCTCGTCCGTATTCTGCTCTTCTTCAGCGGCAATCAGTTCAGCGGCATCCACCATGGCTCACAGCGTTCAGCTCAAGGCCCCCAACGGCGTCGAGTTCAGCCTCCCCACCGGACTCTTCATCAACAATGAATTTGTTACATCGACCGCTTCCCAAAAAATTACCAGCATCAATCCGAGGTATGTTGTCCCGTCTGCGAATCAAAGAGCCACTGCATCTGCTTGTTTGCGCCCCCCGACTGCTACATACTGTTGCCGGATACCTCATCTTCTTTGCCATCTCTTTCATCTCTCAGCGCGAGCACAGCTTCTCGACTGATACCTTCCTTCCCATCTCAGCAACGGCGAGGAAATCTGCACCGTCGAAGCAGCGTCACCCACAGATGTGGACCGCGCCGTGGATGCAGCTCGCGCGGCCTTTAAACACCCGTCATGGCGGGACATGACTGGCAGCGATCGAGGCATGCTGATGCACAGGCTCGCAGACCTGATTGAGCAAAATCGGCGTGTGCTTGCGACCATTGAAACATGGGACAACGGCAAGCCTTACAGTGTTTCTTTCGGCGAGGATCTGGCAGAAGTCATTTCCTGCATCCGCTACTACGCTGGCTGGGCAGACAAGATTCATGGGCTGACCATTCCAACCACGACCTCTAAGCTTGTATACACACTCAGGCATCCCATTGGCGTGTGCGCCCAAGTTATTCCCTGGAATTACCCACTGGCCATGGCAGCCTGGAAGCTGGGTCCCGCGCTGGCTACCGGAAATACCATTGTCTTGAAACCGTCGGAGCAGACGCCGCTATCTATGCTGTTCGTGGCCAATCTGGTTCGCCAGGCTGGTTTCCCACCCGGTGTACTGAACATTCTGAATGGCTACGGTCGGGAGGCTGGCGCTGCTCTGGCCTCTCATCCGGGCATCAACAAGATAGCTTTTACCGGCTCTACCCAGACTGGTCGTGAGATCATGAAAATGGCTTCCATCAGCATCAAGAATGTCACCCTGGAGACGGGTGGAAAGTCACCGCTGCTGGTCTTCAGCGATGCTGACATAGAGCAGGCTGCCAAGTGGGCCTTCGTCGGCATCATGAGCAACCAGGGACAAGTTTGTACTGCTACAGCCCGGCTCCTGGTGCAGAGACCGATCTTGGAGAAATTCACCCAGGCCCTTATGCACGAGATCAAGACATCTGTCAAGATTGGCGATCCGTTTTCTGAGGACACGACGCATGGGCCCCAGGTCTCAGAAGCTCAATACGACAAAATCATGAAATATGTTGAGTCCGCTAAAGCCCAAGGCGCCAAACTCGAGATGGGCGGCTTGTCTGCCCATACGACGAAAGGCCAGAAAAAAGGGTTCTTTATCGAGCCTACTCTCTTCTCAAGTGTCACCAGAGATATGGACGTCTTCCAAGATGAAATCTTTGGGCCTCTTGTAACCATCACACCATTTGAGGACGAGAGCGACGCGTTGGAAATGGCCAATGACTCTATTTACGGCCTCGCAGCTGCTGTTTTCAGTCAGAATGTCGAGCGCGCACATAGAGTGGCTGCCGCCCTAGAGGCTGGCATGGTTTGGATCAATTCCTCCAACGATTCCGACATACAGGTTCCCTTTGGAGGAGTCAAGCAGAGTGGCATTGGTCGTGAATTGGGAGAGGCTGGTCTGGCTGCCTATACTGAGACCAAGGCAGTGCATGTCAATTTGGGGTCAAAGCTGTGAGTTGTTGATGTTGATTTTGTGTTAAGATGATGTTCCTATTTCCTTTTCTCTTCCCTCCTTTTCCTTTTGGAAATGTACCATGATCATGGAAGTATCTTGCTTGCTCGATGCACCGTTTTTGAGGACACTCGCATACCTCCATGATTGGGTAGGCTCAACAAACGGAGAATAGTACGGTTTAGCAAGCGAGCAGATTTTTATGACACAAGGGAAGCGTTTAGGTAATAAATTGAAACCACATTTGTCAACCTACTTATGAAAGTCGCATCATGCATGTATGAACGTATGCTAAACGAAGAAAGCCTGTCAGGGTTTACTCCACATGAGAACCTAAAAATCAGATTGCCGATTCGTGAAATGTGCTCATCTTCATGTCATCCAACTAAGAAAGTCCTCAATCATTGCTTCGTTGAGTTAAGTATATACATGTAGCAGAGGGCCGCGTTCTCTCGGCCACACGCAGGCCCAGATCGCGAAACCTCTTTGTGCCGCCAGAATGTATGTACGGTCAGCCAATATAAACAAATAAACTCAAGTCACACCGAGGCCGAATAACAATGTTGAAAAAAGGGAAAGAAATTATTAGGAGAGAAGAAGAGAATAAGATGATAAGGCATCCCTAGATGTTATCAAGAGCACGGCTACTCTGTCCATGTAGCGAACCGAGATCTTCATCCAGGTCCTGGTCTGCGTTTTCCTTGACTTTGCGAGGCTGAGGCACGGCAATGCCGTCCCCGTCTTGGCTTGAATTCCAATTCGGTGCGTACAAGATGTTTTCTGCTGCCAAATCTCCGGTTTTCATGAAAGTGCGATGTGCCTGGACAACCCAGAACCCGATGGCCACGGCGAGCATAACGCCAAACACAACGATGGCAAAATTCATGTCGCCAGCGGCAGGGCTCGGGGAGCTGGGGAAGAAGAAGAAGACGGTGGTGATGGAGCAATAGATGATGGATATCCAATTCACAAAAGGTCCGAGTCTGCCCAGGTTGAACTGCCCCCCCGGGGGAAGTTGATCACGGCCCACCACCATGAGGACTCCTATTGGAATCGCGTAGGAAATGGTCAGCGCAATGGTGCTCACGCTGAAGATTGCCTGCAGTACGGTATTGGCAAATAGATAAAGGACGCCGAGAAGGCTGATGATAAAACACTGCAACCAGAGAGCACGTCCGGGTACCTTCCATGCCTCATCCACTTTCGAGAACCAGAGACCAAAGGGAAAGCCGCCATCACGAGCAAAACTCCACGTCAGTCTAGAAGACGACGTGAGAATACTAGAGCCCTGGCCGAAGCCATTGAAGATGAAGAGCCCAACCATGACAGCCCCGCCAACCGGGCCGATGGTAGACATAAGAAGTTGAATGAATGGGTTGCCTGAGGCTGGTTTTAGGACGCTGTCAACGTTTTGGATGCAGAAGAGGCAGACGACCATGAAGATGAAGCCCGATAGAGCACCAATGAGTACAGCAAGATACATGGTTCGAGGAGCATTGCGCCTTGGTGCAGGAATTTCTTCCACCATGTGGATGACAGAATCAAAGGCCGTCAACCCGTAGGCACTCTGCACGAGGCCGAGAAACCAGACGACACCGTCACTCCACCCTGTTTTGTTGATCCACTGTCCGAATACAAAGGATGGCGGTTGGAATTTGAGGTCGCTACTCGTTCCGACGCTAACAAGGAGTGCCAGCGAGAAGGCGACAAAGAGGCCGCCAAAGGCAATGCCGACAAAGTTGTTGAATGCGGGAAGAATCCAGTCCTTTCTGCACGCACCGTAGTTGATAAGGGTGAAAAAAACGGTAATGCCGACGTAGACGACAAATTGCAGCCATCCCTGAGCCGCACCCTCCCAGCTTGGATCAAACATGAGCTTCATGGCCAAGAGGAACTGCGTCATGAAGGCGATCTGAGAGGCCGTCAACGTCCACCACCCAAACGTGTTGATCCATGCACACATATATGATGCGAAACGGCCACTCGGTGTGTTCCAGAGATGAGATATCCAGTACGCTTGGCCAAGAGCTGTGGGCATATTGCTGACAAGTTCACCTAAAGAAACGGCTACACAGGTATTGCATGCTGTGACGAGCAAGAGCCCCCAGAGGATGCCAAGGGGGCCGCCATTGGCCAGGCCAGTGGCCAAGTCCTGAGCCATAGTAGACCATGTTCCTAGTACGCAGAACGCAAGAGAAAACATGCTCCATAGGCTAAATTTGCGCGAAAGGATCTGAACATGGCCCAGGGCTGCGAGATCTTGTGCATCGCGGGTGGCTTGATCGTTGATATCGGGGGTAGCATTCTGAGACAGCCGACTTGCTTGGTCCATGCTGTTCTCTACGCAAAAGGCGCTGTCATTGTGTTTTCGGAAACTTTCTTCGGTCTTTTCTCCTGGGAAGTGGGTCGTTGAGAATGGCCAGATATGTAGTGGTGCTCGAGTTGAGGGAAGAGAAAACGAGCTGGAGGGCAGAGGCAATCACGAAAATCGCCAACTTGCAGGCGTCTCGCCGGCTGGCCGGACTGGGGATGATTGGTGTTACTCGAGAGATGAGACAATGAAAAATAGAAGGAGACTGGCAGCTTATTTGACAAGAGGAAGACTGAAAAAGTTGCGGCAATGTTGTCGCGGGGAATATGAGATAATGAGATTCCACGTTGGCGGTGGCAGAGGAGGGATCCCAATGTCCCGATCCCAGTCTGCCACTCTCAACCTCTGGGCAGACCAATGAAGGCAGGCGAGTCCGACGCAGGTGTCGCGGAGATCGAAAAGTTGCTCGTCGGCAATCTAATCTACGTGGTTATCGTAGTAAGCTGGCCCAGAAACCAGAGGGAGGGGTACAGTGTGCTGATTATTAGACAGACAAAGCCGGTTTGGAAGACAAGAGATGGCTGAGACTTTCGCAGTAGTGAGCTGTCTAATGAACTGTCGGGACTCAGCCGTCATTCGCCGTATTGCCGCAGGGGCGCGGGCTTTCTCAGCCCATTTGATTTTTTTTCGATATCGGGTGTGGGTGTGGGAGCAGAAACCCGAAATCTGGGGCATAATATTTAGGCTCAAGCCCGGCGATAAGGGTAACGAGTTTATATCCCGCGCCAAGAAGCGGATCTATACCTATGTAGTCAGACGAAGGAGAAACAACAAGTATGGAGGCGGAATACGATTTGCGGACCTCGGAAGTCAGTGTTTCCAGGCTTTCAGTTTATGTATCTGTTCTTTTGTGTTCTTGTTGAGGCTGGGCCGCAGATTCCAAGACCGTATCTCCGCAAGGAAGAGCGGAAGGAGCCACCCGCACGCGTTTGCCGATGCAGCACGTAGCATGGGGGGCCGATGTGCCTGCTTTTGCTGCATGGCTGAGACGCAAGGGCTGGTCAATGGTCATATTCACAATCCTTACTAACTACCTTAAGGTACGTATGTGTTTATATGTGTCACGTTAGGTAGAATGTGCAGTCGTCGCCGCCATACGGAGTATGGAGTATGTACATGTAGAACAGTAGAAGGCCCGATCGCCCGATAGCGAGGTCAATTGAAATCATGGATCGATGCGGAGGGGGCAGATAAGAAAATTTAAGGCCGTCCCACACAGCCGAAACAGAAAGTGATTTAGCTGAGAATGTGTACGTATGTGTTCGTGTTGCTTTGCAGGTGTTATCTATAGACTATGCCTATATCCAAGCTGGTAGTCCCGATAGCCCCTCCCAATAAGGCGGAAAAAAAACCTCACAGCATATTGGGCCCATTCTGAACCATCACACGCAATAACTTCACTTACACGCACTCAGTTCAATCTGCATGCTAGAGATACGCAATTGAGTGAATTCTGTAAAGGTTTAATGGAATGATTGAATGATTCAATCAGCACCTAGTGTACCACCCGCTAAAGTCTATCACCGCCTGAAGACGGCCAGGCATGCTGCGGATGAGCGTATTATATTGAGAAATAAGCCATGCTGGGTGCTGGGAGCCGCATCACGTGACGGCCGTACCAGCCGAACGTGCACATATTTTCACTTTCCCACTTCTTGGGTAACCTAGCTCTTTAGTCAAAATAAACATTCCATTTTGCCCCCCAATTTGCTCAATATATTATTATATTAACGAGCTCTATCTCCATTTCCTCCCACACATCATCGCAATCTCTTTGAGGTACTTAGAAGAGTTTCGGGATTTCATCATATATGCCATTCTAGGATCACTCTCATGAAGTCTGAAGACGCTCTTTCAGGCGAGACCACATGTTTGCGATGGGGTCAAGATCAGGGCTAGGCGGCGGACAATCCAGAGGAACCACTCATGGCCTGTCGAGGCAGTTCATCACGATTCTAGCTGTGTAAACGATCTCGTTATAGTGCATCGAGCTTTGCCGTCACTTGTTTTATTTTGATGAATTCCTCAATTCTATGACGATCAATGGCGCCTGGCACGCCGCCTCTCTTCGAGTTGAGGTCTCATGAGGGGGACGATGAGAGGACTGATGGTAATGAAAGATAATTCATCTCTGTTCGAGAACGTAGCGCTACATATCATGTTTTGAAGACTTGGGCGGGCGCCCTCGACGTGAGATGGCCCAATTTTGATGAGTGAAGCTTTTTCAAATTCCGCATACAATTCGAAGTGTTGCTATCGCTGCTGAAAGGTGATGAATTGATATGTATGTACGTGGATAAAGTGCACCATGTACGTAAGTACACATGTAAAACATGCTAATTACGGGTTTGCCTTCATGGAATTTGCAGCGTAATTTACGCGTAATTTACACTTGCATACTGCCATTGTGGGAAAAGGCCACGTGCGAAGGCCAAAAGAATGAAAGGTGGGCACTGGAAAGCCGGCAAGTGGATATTGTTTTTGGTCCCCTATGCATGCACCTTTGCTTTTCTCCGAACGACTGCGTGCGAAGTTGCAAGTTGCCAAGGCACTTAGTGGCCCACAACTTCTCTTCGCCAAGATCAGATGATCATATATATGGGAAGTATGTACCTATCTTATCTTGACAAGTTTAAAGCCATACGTATAATCATGATATCGTACGTACGTACCTAGATGGCAATCTTACGTCATGCATTTGCCCGTCCTTCCCCGCGGACGCCCGAAGGCCGCGGATCATGCATCATCTCGGACCCCGGGTCTTGTGGCGCCTCCCCAGACTGCAATTCCCGACGAGCATCCGCCTCATACAGGTATTTCAACTGTCGTAGGTGTGAGAGTCTCAACCTCCGATCACGGAACCCGCGGTGAACAATCAGAGGCAGAGGCAGAATATACCTTCATTAGGTACCTTGGGAGGCATTGGTCGAATGCACATTCACTCCGCCACAGCTACGAGCTCACGTTGGCACATGCCACCACAGACAATGCGGCGCGATGGAATCGTGCTTTGTGTTGGTTAAAGTTACAGACTGATGATCCCCGGAATTGGATGCCAATAGCCGAGCGTCTTACCTTGACCGACTCCACAGGTTTATTTGCTACCTAATGTTTCTAGCTTCGCATTGAATCTCTCGGCGATAAGACGCCAAGACGTGCACATACATGTGTCAAGACGGACTGGATATGATCAGATACCCACAGATGCATGAAAGCCGCCCGGATCGGCTCGTCGCCTCCGGAAAACGGAGCGTTTGTGGCTCCTCAGTATGTAGGGCGGTTGCCGCGGGGGCGCGGCGTACCTCCAGTTGATACTATCCACGCACCCTACTTCATAGGCTCTTGTGCATATATTCCTGGGCTCTTGACAGGTTGTGCTTCGATATGGCTCCATGCTGGTTGACAACTAAAAATAGCCGACTCTTTCCCAGTTCAGCACAGTACAGCACAAGACATTATCTATATACTGTTACTTATACTTCCAGAATCTTGCCCCCGGTATTGCAGACGAGGTCTATCAGCCACTCAGATTTGAGGTCAGTCGCACGTCATGGCAGCTCCCGCTATACATCAAAACTTGGACACTACGTCCATACCGGGCTATGTGATCTTCCCGGAACAGGATGACATATCACCACCAGTCGGAACTGCGCCTCGTTTTCAGGTTCATCCGCTCGGTAAGTCGAGTCAGAATGGCCTCATCAAAGGCTCATCTTATACTTTGACGAGAAACGCCATCACTGACCCAAACAACTTTGCTCATCCTTCGATGAGGCAACAAACAGACCAGCTCTCGGTTCAAGAGATTTCCATAGCTGCAAGGCTGATACGAGAGTTTGACAGCTCCAAACAGTTGAAGTTCAACTGCCTTACTCTTCGTGAGCCCAGAAAGAACGAGTATGCGGCTTTTCGAGCCAGAAAGGGCCCGCGCCCAGATAGGCGCGTCTTCGCCATTGTCCTCGAGTTGGGGACGTCCGAAGTCGTTGAGGTGATAGCCAACTTGACAAAATCGAACGTCGAGCTCTGGAAGCCCGTGAGTGATGTCGCCCCGACTCTCACGCTCGAGGATCTTGACTTTCTGGAGCGCATCGCTCGCTCTGATCCCTGTGTTATCGAAGTCTGTGCTGAGATTGGCATCACCGACATGTCCAAAATCTACATAGATGGCTGGGCCATCGGCTTTGACGACCGCTGGGGCTTCGAGCGTCGCGTCCAACAAGGTCTCGTATACTACAGAGATTCCGAGTATGACAACCAGTACGCCCACCCGCTCGATTTCAGCGTTATTGCAGACACCGAGAGGCAAGAGGTCCTTGCTGTCGACGTTCGACGAGTGAATGGGGAGCGCATCAAGGTGCCGCTGAAACAACACAACTATCTGCCACAATTTATTGGCGACGGCTATCAGCCACAAAAGCTGAAGCCCATCGATATCACGCAGCCGGAGGGGGTCTCGTTTCAGATGAGAGGCAATGAGATTCAATGGGCCAGTTTCAAGATGCACATTGGCTTCAATTATCGTGAGGGAATAATTTTATCTGATGTCCGTATGCACGACCCGTACGAGAAACGCGAGCGCACTGTGTTCAACCGGCTCAGTGTTGTGGAAATGGTTGTCCCGTACGGGAATCCCAGCACTCCGCACCACAAAAAACATGCCTTTGATGTGGGTGAGTATGGTACAGGGCTGATGACCAACTCTTTGAAGCTCGGATGTGATTGCAAGGGAGTCATTCACTATCTTGACGGTGTGGTCTCTACCTCCAAGGGCCAGCCTGCCGTAATCCCCAATGCCATCTGCATTCACGAGGAAGACAATGGGCTACTTTACAAGCACATGGACTTTCGCGATGCAAACAGCATTTCCGCCCGTGACCGCAAGCTCATCATCTCGCAAATCATCACGGCTGCCAACTATGAGTACGGCTTCTACCACATTTTCTCTCTTGACGGCACGTACAAGCTCGAGGTAAAGCTCACCGGCATGCTCAACACATATTGTCTGCATCCTAGCGAGACTGCGGCTCCCTACGGCACCGAAGTCGCCCCTGGTATAGTCGCCCACAATCACCAGCACATCTTCTCGCTCCGCGTCGATCCCGAGATCGACGGACCCAATAACTCAGTCCTGCAGAGCGATGCCGTGCCGTCCGACGCTCCGCTCGGCTCTGAAGACAATATGTACGGCAACGGCTTCTACTGCAAGAAGACGCTTTTGAAAACGGCCAAGCAAGGCGCTGTGAACTACTGCCATGAGACGCAGCGGACCTGGGACATTATCAACCCCAACAAGATGAACGAGTCGAGCAAGAAACCCATTGGCTACAAGATCATCAACAACAGCTGCCCGCCGCTGCTCGCCAAGCCCGGAAGCACGCTCTACAAGCGCGCCAATTTTACTCACAAGAGTCTTTGGATCGTCCCGTACAAGGACTACGAGTTGTACCCCGCAGGCGACTATGTCTGCCAGTCCACCGGCGAGGACAACCACCCATACAACAGCACCATTCTGGATTGGTCCAACCTGGACGAGCCCATCGAAAACACAGACATTGTGTGCTACCTGCAATTTGGCCTCACCCATTTCCCCCGCTGCGAGGACTTCCCCATCATGCCCTGCGAGCCGGTCAGCATCATGATGCGGGCGAGCAACTTCTTTGAAAGGAACCCTGCATTGTGGGTTCCTCCATCGCAGGTTCGGAAGGACATGTCGTCAACGAATGCATTCATGCCATCGAATGGGTGCTGTAATAGTGGTGCTACGAAATCATCTGCTCGGTTGTAGGGCGACTTTGTGAGGTCAACGGCAAGCAAGAAATCGGATACTATGAGCGCATTTGATTTGTTCTAGAAACGCACACCATGGCGAAACGACATTCGCGCGCGTTGGAAGCTTGAAGTCGAACTGTGGCATCGTGCACAGTCGAGAGCTAGAGTTTGACGGATGTTGCAATTTGGAAGAATGTAACTTTCTGGACAGTCAGGACGTTGTTCACGTATGCCGTGAGGCATTTGAGTGAGGCGCTCATAGGATCTGGCCAATATAATATCCGTTTAGTCTCCAGAAATAGTCTTTCCATGCATTTAGCACGATGTGCCTTTTATCAGTTTGCTGAATTCACATCTCCTTTGTTTACTCCATCCTGTACCCAGCGACGACACTTGCGTGCTGAACTTGTTACGTACTCCATGGCATGAGACACCACACCATGGCAGGGCAGCAAAGGGATTTCATGATTCGTTTCTCCCTGTTATTAGCCAGTGCGTTAAGGTGAAGGACATTCGCGAATCGCCTCGCCACTCTTCTGCAAAATAATCTTCTCCGGAGCCCGCAGCCCAAATCTCCTCGGTGGAAGCTTCAGCAAAAGCAAGCGGCAAGTGCTGCCCCGGACGATCCGACAGACTTACCGCTTAATGCGCTACATGAGAATAGTATTCACTATCCAGGTGTAGCCAAACATTACGGAAGGCCGTAATTCTCGACCCCTTGCTCCACCTGAAAACACTTCACGATTTGTCGCAGGGTATATAGGGGTAAACAAAGCACAAAAGAGTGGCCAGACGGCTGCGCCCATTCTTTTGTGCAACAGTTATGAGCCCGGGA
>SRPN01000053.1:0-101023 GCA_018360045.1 Claviceps capensis | reverse complement strand
GGGAGTGACAAAAAAAAAAAAAAAAAAAAAAAAAAAGAACGAACCAAAAATAATGAGGTACTCAGTCACACCTAGACAACAACACAAAGGTTAGAAAGCAGAGCCACCACGGGATGATTGGAGCAATAGAACCAATGAACCATGTATAACGTACTCGCATGCAGAATGTACATCGCCCCCATAGCGCCACCCGCATTGTTGAACACCCAATCCTCCTCCACATTCACCATCTTCCCGTGCGTCTCATGCAGCTCATCGGCGATAAACTTGACCACCGCGCGCGTGTCATTCCCGTGCTGGGCGAGAGCTCGCGAGGACACGTCCTTGAGCTCCTCGAGGCGGAAGATGTAAAAGCTGGGCAGGTTTTGCTCGGCAATGTACACCATGCATGCCAGGAGGGCGGTTAGGAGGCCGAGGATACCGACAAGAGAGGTCAGGGGGCTTCGGGGGGGATGTCGCGGGGCGGAGGGGCCGCGCTTGGATTTGGGGGACGGCATGGTTGGATTAGGAGGTGGCCGGTTGGTGATAATTGATGAAGAAGGGAGAAGAGAGGAGAGAAAGGGGTGGAAGGGAGCTCAGCAAAGCGATGTTGATCATAATAAATTATTAATTTTTTTACACCGCGGCGGGTTTAGAGTTTGGCGGGCTCTTTATTAGTTAGGGGCCCAGGAGACAAGGCATCGTCAGTTGCGGATGGAGGACGCGCCGTTCAGGAGGGTTCCACATTTTCTTCGGAAGGGCTGCGTTCTACGTGGAACCATTTTTCGTTCCTTCCTTTTTGTACAGAGTTGTATGTACATATGTGCATGGGTATGTACACATGTACTCCGTAAGCACATCCTACCTAGATACCTAGGTACTGTTGTAACTTGTAGCTTGTCTGTATCTAGGTGCTGTATTCGAGAGTTGGAGACACGGACAACTCACTCCTTCACCTTTCTCATGATCCGTGGGCAACGAACTTCTCGACCCTGCCTGCTTCACTTAGTGACTTTGTTTCCCTTACTCAACAGGAAAACATCAGGCTGCAAGTTCGTCAATTGATACTGGGACGGCGTCTCGCAGATACAGATTGTATATATGTAGTGCGTGATACAATGCGACACAAGATCGAATGAATTCGTGGATTCATTGATGTATTGCTTCGCCAATGAGCTTGCTTGCTCGCTCGCTTGATTGATTTGATTCACCATCAAGATCGAGCTACCGCAGCCTCCAAGATGGGCCTGAGATAAAAAGGGCCCCAAAACCATGCACACCCTGGGCAACGCCCAAAGCACTTCCCTCCACGTAACACGTGTCGCAGATTTCGCCCCGACTCAAAGCTTTGGCGACAGAGGAGAGAAATAAGAAACAAAACGATGGTAGAAAAGATGAACTGAAGGCAAAGAAGAGAAACAAAGAAATGAAGAGAGTAAAAGACAAAAAGAAAGACAGAAGAAGAAGAAGAAGGAGGAAAAAAATTGACAAAGCACCATGAACAAAATCCCACATGCACATACGTCGTCAGGCTCCTCGCCCTTACATTCCGTTCTCCCGTTTGCCTCAGCCGCACTAGCAAAGGCTCTCAAGCGCATCTACTTACTCCACGTCAGAGTCCCCCAAGGCCTCCGTTTTGTCTGGGTCATCGCCATCACCGTCGCCCTCATCATCCATATCCTCCATGTCGACATCCCCCATGTCGACATCCCCCATGGTGATGTCCCCATCACCATTTCCAGTCTTGATCGGAGACTCGGGCGCCTCATCGCGCGTCTCGCTCTTGGCCTTGGGTTTCTTCACCGGCGCAATCACACCCAGCTCGGCCTCGTGCCCAGCCCAGCGCGCGAGTCGGCGCGAGCATCGTCGGAGAGCGGCCGCGTACGCGCTGACCTCTTCGCCGTAGTCGTCCGCTTCGCTGGTGAGTAGACAGAGGCCGCCACGGCCCTTTTCGCGAAACTTGGCCGATTTGTCTTTGGAGGAGATGTTGCGCATCACGGCATTTTCTCCATCACTGTCTTCAAAAGGGTCTTCCTGCGCATGAACGCGTCGGTATGCTCGGAAGATGGCTCCTTCTTGGCGCCGGCTTTTGCGACATTTGTGGTGTTGTCGTCGTAGACCGCGGTCGAGGATATACTCGACGCGTTCGTTGCGGTTGCGCTCCACGGCAAGCTGATGGGCTGTGGGAGGTCGTGGTTTTCGAGAGCTCACGCCCTCGGATCCGTGTCTTGCAGGTGATGAGGCCTCAAGCACCTGATACTTTAGTCCCAGGCCCCTACGCGCGCCTCGCCCTCCAATGGCACGCGGGGGTGGCGTGGACCTTATGCTTTCTCGGTCTGAATCGTGCTTGGATGGACGAATGCGAGGCAGAATCGCCGGGCCTTCCTCCGTGTTCGCCGCACGTTTCCCTCGCTTGGTCTCCCTCTCGTTAAGATAGGCCTGGTCCATCTCGAGAATCTTGGCTCTGGTCTTCTGCTTTTCCTGTCCAAACTCGACTTCCTCCTGGCTGTCCACGTTTTCATGCGCGCGCTCTTCCTCTGTCATTTCGATGAGCTCGGGAACACCCTGGTTGGCCACATCCAGACCGTAGTCGACGCCAGCGCCAAAGGGATTCTCTTCGCAGCCCTCCTCGGTGAAGTCTGACTCGAGGTAGAACCACATGAGCCACAGAAAGGCCATGGCTCGAGACTGGCTGCTGTACTGGGTCTTCATGATGAGATCGTGGAATTCCTGATGGGCGGGGAAATGCAGCTCGGCTACCCTTTGCGCCGAGTGGCACATGGAGAAGATGAGATTGACCGGGTTGGTCCGTGGCACGTCGACATCTTTCAGCTTTTCCAACGAGCTGGGTTCTTCGCGATCCTCGGCACCGCCCTTCAAGATGGACTTGAGACGCGGTGCGTCTTGTAACTGTTTGTATGCGTGTGCGTCTTGATGAGCCTGTAGCGAGGGGATCGCGTGGTACGTTCTGAGCTGCGCCCTCATTTCGGGGAAGACTATTTGTGTGAGGTGAGTTAGGGAACAGAAACGGCAAGAGGTTCGTTTGGCAGATGCCTGACAATGCGCGCGCGCACGACACAAAACTTACAATTGAGCGTTGTGTTCATACGGCCCACGTTGACCAGCAAGCACACCATGGCCATTCCTTTGGCAGCATCCCGATCGCTCAGTAGCTTGTCTCTCAGCACCTTGCTGGTCTTGCTGCTGCGAGACATGGTGTCTATGTAGAGATCGGCGAAGCACTGTTTTCCGATGGAGGTGTCGTACGAGTTGGTAAAGGCCTTTTGCTCGTTGTCGAACACAGCTCTGAGAAAGTCGTACTGAATGTCCTCGCGCCAAAGAGGCTCGCCATCCTCCTTCTTCAGATGGCGGATTTTGCCAATCTGATGCGGCACGTCGCCGCCTTTTCCCGAACCTCTCCCCCTGCCCCGGGCGGGCTTCTCTTGCAAATCGGTGAGCTCATCAGCCATTTGGGTATCTTCGTCGTCGCTTACAGCGCGAGATGCAAACGATTTGCGGTCTCGCGCGACGGGAGAGCTGGGCGCTTCCATGTCCGACGTGGCGGCCGCTGAGCTCGGTGATGCAGCCATTTTTGCTGTGTGATGGGTAAGTGTAGAGTCGAGCGAGGGCAACAAATGAATAGTGCACGCGCGTTCACTTTCGGTTCGCGCTCGCTAGCACGTTGTAGTGGACGTTGATTGAGAAGCGAAGGGAGGCGTTGCAGACGAGGAGCGATGACGAACGAAGGGGATGTCTGCTACGAAAAGTGAATTCGCAGGAAGCGATTCGGTTCAGCGTGGCATGATTCAAGACGTATTGTATTGTCCTCAATTTCTTCCGTGAGCCGGTCTAAGCGTGTCTAGAAATGGGTTTTGTTGACGAACCGATTCCAGATGACGCGGGAGTGGAAGGGGAGCAGAGATAAATCCAGAATGGAGCAAGATGAGAGGGACAGACGACAAAGGAGAGTGGGCGGGAGTCGGTGATGCGGCCCATGAAGCTTCAGTCCGTCAGATTGAGAGAAAAGCATCAGTGACTTCAAACTTGGGCTGTTCTAGGCCCTCCCTCGGGGCCTCGACGCCGGACGGGTGGAAGTGGGTCTAAGTGGGTCGTCGCCCGGTCCACCTTTCATCCGCTTCTCAGCTTGCCTTCGCAGACTCGTTCCTAACATCAACAATAATCACGGCCATCGAAGCTCGAGCACAGCTCAGCGGCCACAACGGCCACACCTTGCGAATCTACTAACCAACAGCATAACACGATTTAGTAACATCAGTTAAGATCGACTCACCGTGCCGGAATTCGGAAGGCTTGTCTACTCAATTTACGGCCCAAGGTATGCACGACGGTCGCTGCACGATTGCTCTTCAACGCTTCCGACTCATTGAGAAGTCCTTTACCAACACTGCATCTCATTCGCTAGCGCGCATCGCACTCGACAAAACCGTCTGAGTCTTAGAATCCTATCATCGACAAATAAGCCGCCATGTCGACGCCTATTAGGTCGACAACCCCCAGGGCATCGCCGGCCACCGAAAGCCCCGGCACCTGGAGACACCCTCGGTTGAGCGAGATTACGAGGCGGCAAAACGCAACCGCTTTCACCGATAAGAACATCCGACAGATAGCCTACAACATCTTCACATTGGTGGCGTTGTGGTCCATACGGGTCATCGCAAAGATGAAGATCAATCCTCAACAGTATGCCAACTTGAATTCTCGGAACATCAACGATTTGACCACCCTCGCCTTCTGACACAGACTGCTTTCTTTCTTAGTTTCTCAAGCAACTTCCGAACCTATCTCAGCTGGGCATGGCTCATCCTCCAGCTCATCCCGCTTATCCAAATCGGCCTGGCATGCCTACCGCTTCTTCGCGCAAAGGACGATATCACTGATATTCCCTTGACCGCTGCTCAGCGAGAGCTTTTGGGGCTCTGTCCGTTGCCGGACTCCCCGAAACCTGACGCCAAGTTTGACACTCCTCCACGATACTCACGAACACCCTCGCTTGCAGGCTCTGTTGGTAGCAGAAGAAGCTATGCCAGCTCACCTCTTTCGGGCCGCGGAAGTCCCATCATGATGGGCTCTTTTGGGGCATCAGGCTCACAGTACTCTCCCGTGGCCAGCCCCTTGTCGCAAAAGGGTCCCAGCGGACTTCGAAGATCCTCATTTGGTTCATCAAGCCCCTTTGCTCAGAGTACATCTTCAAACTTGTTTTCGGATCCTGGATCTCCCAGTCCCTCTGCAGGCAAACGCACAAGTGTTGGCCTGAACAGCAAATGGCTCTATGAAAGAGCGAGGCGATCCTCTGGCGCCACATGGCTTCAGTAGATTGCGCACGCACAAGGTGGGCATGCGAGGCGTCATGCGAATCAATCAAGAGGGGGCTACTAGGGGCCAAGTTACATTTTGGGCGCACGGAGTCTGCAACTTGTATCGTAAAACGGCGTCAATGGGAGTTATGTTCATGATGAGAAGGGGTGCTTAACGGTTGAAAGTTGTGAAAATGTTGTGAAAATGTTGAGTGAATGTCGTTGTGCAAAGTTCAAATTAGCTGAGATGTTAGATGTGTGCTGCCGGACGTCATGAGTCTTTTGTAAATGACCGTCACGCCGCAGTTCTGCTGTCGCAAAGCTTATAACCCGGGTGATAGTACGGACCAAAGGAAACTAAAAACTGGCCTCTCAACTGACAAGATGGCCAAAAATAATGCATATGATTTGTGAACCCATACACATGGATAATGTCGTTTGAAGCAAAACCCATTGAAAAAGAGTTCTGGCGGCCAAAAAGCAATGCGTGAGCCGGGACTCGAACCCGGGTCGCATGCTTGGGAAGCATGCATGCTAACCGCTACACTACTCACGCTGAGACAAGGTAAGGGATAGGAATTTTGCGAGTAATCCATACTATGATTGATGCCTCAATTGAAAGACATCAGCCAGAAAGGTAGTACACATGTACAATCACACATATCGTGCAACACGAACACGAAATCGAGATGGATTGGATTACGGCGACCGATCATCAAATTGTGTAGTCACTCGACGCATCAGCAGTTAACTATCCCCCATCGGCGTTAGGACTTGGCTCTCTCCTTTTCAAGTTTTTCTCCTCTGCTGAATGGCACGTGCAACTCATGAATCTTTTTCTGCGAAGAATACCGCTCCAGCCTTCAATATTCCTCTCTTTACCATTGTCGACTCAACACCAATGGGCATTTGGAAAAAGAGGCTTTCTTTCAATCATGCTTCACAATTGTGGGCGAGGACGGCCACACTCTTTCCAAGGCTAACATCGTCTTCCCGGGAAACCTCGACTCAAAGATTGGCGACTTTCGTGAACATGTTAGAAAGTACTTGCAGCACCAGCACTACCTAACCTACCTAAGTTAGTAGTACATAGCCCGACAAGCAAGCATAGAAACATGATTTATTTCCACGCATTCCTCCCTTTTCCATCACAGCTAAAAGCAACCAGAAAGACAAGATCAGAAAAGGGCCAAAGACCAGAGAAGAAGAAGACAAAGAGCGCCGTCCCTGCTGGAGATGTCCCAAATACTGTACAATGTAAACGCCCCGCTTCAAGTTTCAACAGAACCCTCCATCATAAACCGTTACCTATACCCCGACACAGTTCGGCGCATGTCCAAAGTCTGTCAGAAAGTGTGGTATGTACCGAAAAATAAATGATTTCACGATCAAGTGAGAAGAAAATCGAATATGGCGCAAACTGAAAGCGCCGGGCTCATAAACTGTCAGATGAGAGATGAGCCGAATGGAAGCATTTCAGTGCAATGATGCGCGGAAAACGCCCAGTAAAAAGGTAAATGAAGACAAAAATGGCGAAGCGTAACTCTTACGCCAAGGCCATGATCAAAGAAGAAAAAAAATGGCGCAAACTGAAAGCGCCGGGCTCATAACCTGTCAGATGGCACAAGAAAGCACTGCACTAGTAAGAGAATGTAAAGCAGGCGCAGCAAAATCGGCCTTTCTTCTGAAGCGGGAAGTCAAAAGTTTGAACACAAGATAGAAATGGCGACAACATAGAATGGATTCACAAAGATTGATGATTCATGAATCAAGGCTACGGACGCCCAACAAAGCTTCCCTCCATCATAGTATGTTATGCCCTTTTTGTCCAACAAGTTAGAACAAAGACGTCCAAGAAATAGAGGTACGCAAAAGCAAGGCAACTCCATGTGTATACATATTCGACATGAAGCCAACGCCGCCAGACCTGAGACCTCTACTATCCACAACTCCCGACCAAAATATGATGTGTAGCTCCAAATGAAATACCATGAGAATCAAATCATAAACACCCTGAAAATGCATCCCTGGCCTCCTGAGTAGCCTTCTGCCACTCCTGTGCCGCCTCTTCCCGCTGCCCCTGCACCTCATATGACTGCGCGAGCATGCCATCCGCAACGCTCTGCCAGAGCATATTGCCACTCCGCTGGGCCTGTTTCGATGCCGCGCGCGCGCTCTTGAGGGCCTGTTCCCCAATGACGTTTTCGAAGAAGCGGCTGCGCATGATGCACAGCGTGACGGCGGCGCCGAGGATATTACTCGTCACCTTGGAGCCGGACAGGGCGGCTTGAATGTGCTGCTTCTGCTGGCTGAGCTGCTGCGGAGGATCCGTGTCCAGGGCGGCGATTACATTGTACCAGGCGGTGCGCAAGTCAATGTTCCAGTGATTCGTGCAGAAGGGTTGCAGCTGCTCGATAAGCTCGTGGGTTTGATGGTCGTTTCGGCAGCTAGGGTGCTGCATGATCCAGAGCCGGTTTAAGCCAGCCAGGAGCGCCATCTCCCAGTGGCCGGCTCGGACGCCGTTGGGCGTTTCGGGGAAGTGGAAGCGCGGGCTGCTGAAGATGTCTAGGGCGCGCTGGAGGTCTCCAGTTCCTTGGCTGTAGATTCCGGTCAAGTATGTGGAGAGTAGTTCGACCGTGGGCGGTGTGCTCGAGCGAACTAGAGTCTCGAGCTTCAGCATGAACTGCTTCACCTGCTTCCACTGGCAATGACTAGCTGCCAAGAGGCCCAGTAGCGCGCAGAGATAGGCCTGCGCATCGGATCGCCACGCTCGCTGTCGAATCGCGGTTGATAATGACACCGATGGACCGTACGGTATGCCGGCGGTGAGTTCGTCCCCTGATGTTCCAAGTACGTCAGTTCCAGTCGTTCTTGTGCTTGGCACTTGCCCCCTGGAGCTTCAGTAAAGACGGAGAATACTTACATGTCTCGAGAATCTTGACTCCTTCCAACCAAAACTCAGTTGATCGACGACCTTGTGAGGAGGGCTTGTGCATGCTGACCAGACCACTCAGGGTAAATCTAGAAATCAACAATTGCTATCGTCAGCACGGCCCTAAACGGAAAGCCCTTATAAAATCGCCATAAACGTGGAAGTAACATACACTAGCGACCTCAGCTCGACTTTGGTCATAAAGGTCATCACCACAAAGTCCATTTCGCCATCACCTTCTCCTCCAGGGCGTATAATGGCCGATGTCTGCTCGCTGACAATTTTGGCGCCGGAAGATTGTTTGTGGACCGGTATCTGGAAATCAGCCTTGATATTGTTCCACTGCTCGCATTCGTCCAGTTTTTGTTGCAGGAGCCGTAGTTTCTGCGCTGTTGCGTCCGGCTGTTGGTGATGCAGGCTCGAAGAGAAATCCAGTAAAAGCATCAACACGTCCAACTGCATTATTTTGACGGTGGGGTCCAGCTGAAATTTGGCTGCTTGTGCAATACAAGAGTTGACGCGCTCAACGTTGCTGTCCTTGGACGTTTTGAGAAGCGTCAGGCCTTCCAATATGGACGCAAACACTGTCATGGCGTTGTCGCCCCTTAGGTTGGCTACATTTTGCACGGCTCGGATATTTTCCAGCGCGCCTGCGTCAGATACGTTCCCCATGCTCATGTAGAACGTCGACTTCAATAGCCGAAATGCATAGTACCACGGAACGTGTTTAAACCTGCCGGTATGTCAGCTCACCCTCACCCCGGGGATTTTCATCACACGATGCCAGCTTACGCTTCACAGTCAGATATGTGGCCATCGACAGCCTTTAAAGCTGCCTTTTGATTTCGTTGGAAAAGAACCTTGAGCATCAAATACTGCATGCAGTATTTCAAATCGATCAATCGGTGCTACAAAAATGTTCTTAGTCACTCGAGGGCAATATGCAGAACACCTCAGCAGGTAAAGATCGCGAACATACCTTATCACAGAGGGTGATACCTTTTCCAAGTGCCGTTTCCGCCTCCATCAGATTCTCCGTTTCCTCCTGCAAAATTGAGGCATACCTCATGCGCAGCCGAGCCTCTTCTCGTGGCGCAAGCTTGCTATTCTGCAGCGCAGCTTCAAAGCAGGAGAGAGCGGTTGCGATCAGCCTTTGATATTCATCCACAAGCTTGGAGTCGAGAGACATGGCTACGTCGTGTACAGAGCTGCGAGCTTTTCCGAGACATTCCTCTGCAATCGCCACCATGAGTGGGGTGGTGTTGATAGGGCGAGGTATCGGGGCTGGTGAACGCTTTATTATGCCCGGCGACCTCATCGACAGCGCGGGCGAATTTGTCACGGACGAGTGCGGGCTGGACTTCACGCGCACAGATTCGATCTTCGGCTCCGGACGCACTTCTTTCTTGGGCTCTGTCCATGGCTCTTGTTTCACTTGTAGCTCCTGCTTTTTGGTATTCTTTATCGTCATCTGTTCCTGCGTTGACGAGGCCTTCACGCTTGTGACTGGCTCTGTATCCGCTGCAGTCATGCACGGCTCTTCGACCGCCGGCTTCTCCTCCTTGGGCTCGAGATCTCGCGCTGTTTTGTCCCATATGTGAAAGTCCCCCATCGGGAGTGGAGGTAATGGTGGACGAGGAGGAGGTGCGTTGAATATGTCTAGCGGGTTGACAAAATTCAACTGTTCCGGTATTACAGACGGCGGCGGCGGCAGTTCGTGTGTTGGTTCCTCGACTAGGGGATGTGGATCTGGATAGAAGTCTGGTTCTTTTGCGGGCTCCGGCTCGAGTTCCGGTTCCGGTTCCTCTTCAGCGTCTGGTACGGGTTCAGGCTGCGGTTTGGGCTCCGGTTCAGCTTGAGGTTTTGGTTCAGGTTGCAAATTGTGCGTAGGGGGTAGTTTTCGCACAGCATCTTGCACAGGTTTCCGATGCCCATGCCGTGATTTGGGAGGCGGAGGTGTGTGATGATGCTGGTTATAGAACTGATGGTCTTGTGGCTGTCGGTACTGATTCTGATTCTGATGTTGAGATCCAGCATGTGGCGACGCTTGCGGTGAATGTGCCTGACCATTGGAGAGAGGCCTCTTTTGCGACGGCGGCTGCGACGGCGGCGGTGTTGAATTAATGTGCTGATGACGTAGTTGTTTTTGTATCGGTGATGGCACTGTGTACTGGCTCGATGGGCTCTGCAGCGACACTTCCCGCTGCATCTGCGACGGTAATAACGATGATTTCCTTCGCTGTGGCGTTGGCTGTTGACGTATTTGAGGCGAGCTCATGTGCTGGTGGGCGAGTTGTTGCTGCTGATACATCATCTGCAGCATTTGCTCTGATACTTGCTGCTGCGGCGGCGGCGACTGCTGTGACTGTTGAATTTGCATTAAGGGTGAGGCATGCCTGGACTGCTGGGTCCCCATCATGTTCTGCCTCGGCGAAGTATGTCCCAAAAACTGCTGGTCTGGTGAGGGATGGGGCTGCGACCACAGGGGCTGCTGCTGCTGCTGCTGTTGCTGAACTTGCATCTGTTGTTGTGGGAGGGCATATGAATCAAAAGTCTGAGATGCCAAAGCGCCGTTGATACCCATGTACTGATCCATGGACTGATGCTGCTGAATCTGTTGCTGCTGCTGAATCTGTTGCTGCTGCTGAATCTGTTGCTGCTGCTGAATCTGTTGCTGCTGCTGAATCTGTTGCTGCTGCTGCTGACGCTGTTGTTGCTGCTGGCGTTGTTGCTTCTGTTGGCGTTGTTGCTGTTTCTGAAGCTGTTGCTGCTGCTGAAGCTGTTGTTGCTGCTGAAGCTGTTGTTGCTGCTGAAGCTGTTGTTGCCTCTGGAGCTGTTGTTGCTGCTGGAGCTGTAAGTGCCGTTGTTGCTGCTGCCGTTGCTGCTCCGCCATCCGCATTTGCAGCAACTCATCTTGCCTCGCTGCATACTGATCATGCTGCTGCGCTTGTTGGAACTGACCCGCTTGCTGCTGCTGCTGTTGTTGCTGTTGCTGCAGTTGCATTTGCAGTTGATCTTGCCCAAAAAAATGATCGACCGCACCATTCGTATATTGCGCTTGATGGCCCTGCACCTGTTGCGGTGAAAACTGGCCCTCTTGGAAGCTCACCTGGCCACCCAGCATCTGTTGATATTGCGACTGCAGAAGCGACTGCTGCTGATTCTGATGCTGCAGATGCTGCGGCGGCTGCTGCTGCTGGCCCCCCATCCCCGGCTGCCCCGAAGGCAAAATGCCTCGGTAGCTCATATCCGCCTCGTCTGCATCAGACTACCGACCTAAGCCCTCACGATTGAAACCTCGTCTTTGCGGCACAATATAACAGGACAAAGCGGCCAGGCCGGGCCGGATAAAAGCCCCCAAGATGAAGGAGTCGATGTGTCGTCCAATGGTCGGCGCCGGAGCAGCACGGTGCGAGAGCGATCGGTGCGAAGACCAGAGTAGTATCAAGTATGGCGCTTAGTTCACGAGAATAGGGTGCTGGTAGCCGGTTCAGCTGCGTCGCGGGGTCCGACCTGTTCACAGTGAGGGTCTTCTTCGAGAGCGTCGGGCGCTGCTTCGTCCGTGGGCAAAGAGTTTGATAGAGGGCGATGAATCGCGATGGGTAGACGACTTCGGCAGGCAGATGTCGCTGGGAACTTTGAAAGAGTTGGAGCGGTCGCGTTTCGCGGTTTCGTGGTTTCGCAGCTAGGGATGCGGACGATGTCGTTGAGGATCGCGGCTCCTAGGGGGTTACTTCAAGGTTGTATTGGGCTTGGTTTGTAGATTGTCTCCATCCCGGCAGGGTTTTAGTGTTGGTTGCCTTCGTGAGATCGAAGGCAAAGCGTGGGTTGAGTGGAGCGCGTCGTGATCAATCATCAGCCTCATGCCCCACCTTTTTAGGTCCCCCAGGTCGGGCTCTGGTTGGGTTGTTGGCGGGCTTTGATGCGGCTTGGCGTGGGGTTTGTTTGACTTCGCAACTCGCAACTCACAACTCCGAACTACATATGTAACTGCAGTCAGTACATTGGACCTACATGTATGATGTGATTCGCAACTTGTTATCAACTCGCAAGTTATGAATTTGAGAATATAACGAAAAGATGGTGGTACATAACTCGCAATTCGCAACCCCCGATCGCACCATCATGCATCAGCCATCAACCCCGCGATCGCTGCAGGTCCTCATGCCGATGACAAGAAAGAAAGACGACGCATAACTCTGGCCAGCATCCGGCTTCACCGTCACAAAGCCGTCAATCTCCCCGATTCGACCCTACCGTGTGAACACAAAAAATCGACAAGCTCTATTAAAGCTCTATAAATCAAGAATATACCTCCCATTGTCCATACACCAAGTTACCCCGATATGCTCCCCCAAGATCCATTACATATACCGCACATAACCCAAACAAATCAGCCGCAGCCATGTCCCTTTTTCGGAATGTTGAAGCCAAAGATGAAGAAAATCACCAACGCCGTCGTCCATCGCGAGGCTATTCTGCCTTGCTTGCTATTCAATCAGCCAACCAATATATGATTCAAGAATGCCAATGGCTCAAAGGCCTCCCAGTGCTTCCCTTGTACAACACACACACACACACAAACAATTATTCCGCATCCTAAGAAGGCGCCGCGGACGTCGGGCAAACCACCCCCCTCCCTGTCTGAAATCTCCTCCTTCTCTTGTCACTTGCTCAACCCACGCACACCCACTCCGCAAAGACACACCATCTCGCCGTTCGATCCGCAAGGACCAGACCCCTCCACATACCTCGTTCGGAGCACTTAATGATAGTTTCCCAGGTACCCCCATCGCTGATATCCTCGTCGCTCGAAAGACCCTTCCCACCTACTGCGATGCCCTTTCGATCTTCTTTCCTCATAAGACGGAGGATCTTGCCCCCTGGTGTCTGGATGGCCAGTTTCGCCGGCTTTTTTCCCGCCACAGTGCCGCTCGCGGAGCTGGGTGCCGAGCCAGCAACACTCGACGCCTGCACGCTCATAGCTGAGCTGGGTCGTGCGAACGGGTTCGGACTTGCTCTGTCGGGGTTCGATGCCGGTGTAAGCGCCGAGTTGGGGCCAAGGCCAACCGAATTAGGGTGCTGCCTGATGGCGAAGACAAACGTGTTGTTGAGTGCTAGTCTCTGGCACTGCGGTTGAACAACGTATATGTCATGCCGCTGGGCGTGAGGCGTGGGATGCCGAGTCACGAATTCGTACGGCGGATTCTCACCGGTGTGCAGAATCGGGAGCGCAAAAGCCAGAGGATGAGGAATGTCCTTGATGCTGTGCATTAGTCCACGCTTTCCGGCGTAGATATTCAGAATTCCTTGGCCCTCGTCCCCGGGTAGCAGTGCTTTAACCGTGTAGCGCTTGACGCCGTTGTACCATTCCGCCTGCGCCAAGGCTCTCTTCTTGACGATGTCTCCGCTTTCAAAGACGTCGCCGTCTGCGTCCTGTGCGTAGGCCCGGGCTTCTACCTCGGCGGCGATCTCGACGTCGGCGGGCACGTTGAGCTTGATATGGACCATTTCCAGCTCTTCGATCCTCGTGACAGCCGTGTTGTAGTCTACCATCTCGATGTCATTGCGGAAGAAGGCAGGACAGGTGCAAGGGAGGTTCAGTAGGATTTCGTGGGCAACAGGTGGCACAATGTGTTGCTGATCGTGGTGCTCGGGTACATGAGTCCAACACACCTCGGAAGGCCTAGCAAGAAACCACCAAGCGTCCGCAGTCGGGCTATTGGCACTCGAATACTGGCTTCGCTTGGGATTCGAAGGACTCGCCAGACAGCAGTCAATGATTCGCCATTCATTGTCTACACTGACCGCATTCCACCAGTGGTTGGATCTCGGGATCGTGGTAAGGTCTGCGACGTCTCCTGGGGTCTTCAAGTAGCCTCTGACAATCTCACACTCCAGACCAACAGCGACGCACATCTCCATCACAAGGACCGCGTACTCTTCGGCACAAGCCCGTTTAGACTGGATGACGCGACGAGTGTCCACCGGTCCCTCAAAGTCTTCCTCCCAGCAAATCTTTTCCGCTACCCAGGTGAATATGGCACGCAGTCGTTGAACGTCGCTTCTAAATGGTCGGCACACGTAGGTGGTAGCTAATTGAATCGCGGTTGTCATGAGCGGCATGTCTCCAAGAAACCTTGAGTTCTTGTCCACTTGACTGAAATTAATGGACTGGTAATTGAGAGGCTCCCGAACAGGGTTGCCGTCTGCGCCCTCATCTCCTTCAATGCCTTCATAGAGCTCGTCAACAGGGTTCAAGACCGGGTGATCGAGAGTCTGGCAACGGTCTTGCCGCTCATTCTTCTCGGCCTTGCTGAGCGAATTAGACCTGTTCACGTCTCGACGAACTTGAACCCAATCCACGCTAGTATTGCTCCCTCGCTGCAGACCCATTTCACGAGTTGCGTCTGATCCGTACACTGGGCCGCTGAGTCCCGTCATTCTGGAACCCAGAGCGGAGGATGTCCCCGACGGCCGGGGCCGGTTGAACGGCGAAGACCGGAGTGACTTCCCTCCGGCCACTGGCGCAGCTGCGAAGCTACCTCTGTTGCTTGCTACACCCGTCTTCGCAGAGTCGAAGATCTTTTTGAAAATGCTCCTCTTCGGAGCTTTCGGCTGCACCAGCCCTCCAAGACCACCAGTTATGCTGTCTTCTAACCCAGTTTGTGCTCTCCGTGTCCGTGCAGCTGCATTGCTAGCGTGACTACTGTGATAAGTTACGCCGGTAAAGGGAGAGTCTGGACGGTCCAAATCTCCTTCACGTGTGTCCATCGCACTTCGGGCGCGCAGTTGTTGTCGCGCCATGCTTCCAGCACTTGTTGCGCTGAAGCCGCCGGCGGAAACGCCGCTCCAAAGAGTCCGAGCACTGCTTTGTGTCGAGGAGCTGGTGTGGCTCTGATTCCCAGACGAAGCATTAGTGGTATTGGTCCTGGTCGTGAGCGTTCTGTCGATGCTGTCGCTAACAACATGCCCTCTGCCATTGTCGTACCACGATTTCTGTCGTCTCATTTGCCTCAGCTGGCTGCCAGGAACGGCGGCTGAGGACTTTGGCCTTTGATAAGGCTGACCTTTCGGCGGCGGCGGCGGCGGCATGTCGTTAGTTTCTGCATCCAGGTCAATGTCTGCCGCCATCGACTCGCTCACGCTGTGTTGATGCATGTTTCGCAGCCGCGACTCCATACGCTCCACATAATTACTGAGAGCCGGCAGATCCTGCTCACGTTCACGGCGACCACTCTGGTAGGACGCCTCCTGTGATGATCCTCCACTCCAGGTCTCGTACCCTTCATCATGCATCGACAAGCCCATAGAAGTCAAGGGTCTGGCACGATGTGGCTCGTTTCGCCTCGACTTTTGAGCCACGATGTCGAAGGATTCGGGCGCCCACGGGTCGGTGATTTTTGTGTCTGGTTGATGCTCTTGCAATTTTTCTCCGCCCCAACTGCTGCCGAGCCCATCAAGCTGATCCAACTGCTCCATCACGCTATCCATGGCCTCACGCAGCGGAGATGGCGTCATATGCAGTTCGTCGGCCGAGCCCTGCTGAGGTGACCTGTCTATCGGCGTGCGCGGGTGGTCTAACTCGTGATGGTAATCGTAATGTTCGTCGTCGGTAGCATAGGATGACTGCCTGGGTGTTTGGTGCGCGTGTTGGAATGAGGCATTGGATTTCTGCCGTGCTATCACCGTGGGCGTATACGGACGGAAGGAGGCATTCGAGGGTTGCCGCGACATGTCGAGAGATGAACTAGCCATGTGCCTGTGAGGGGGCGGTGCCGGAGGAGGCGCATTGTCCGCATCCGAAAGACTCCTTCTATGGTCCATCGTGTACGTAAGAGATGCAGCTGGTGACGGTGCGCGAGATCCATAGCCATGGACTAGAGGTGGAGAGGGGACCCTTCCAATGGACTCGTGAACAGACCTGTGTGAGTGAGAGTTCGCCGCACGATCCTTCTGCCGTTGCTGGCCATGCTTCAATGGTGTATTTGGTGCTGACGCTGATACTGCTGCCTCGACGGGAGGATGGCGATATGACGTGGGAGTCTTCGCAGTGGTGTAGTGCGGAGCCTTGGCATACGCTTCGAACGGTTTGCGGAACGTTTTTGATTTGGCAGGTATATTTTTAGGACTGTTGGTCTTACTCGAGGGTAACGGGCTGACGGATCTGGTCATAGGGCGAAATTCCTCAGGGAGAACCTCGACAAAGTTGGACGGGAATGAGCCAACCGTTCTTCGATCGCGGTAAAGGCGGCCAACCCACCACGATCCATCTCCAGCGTTCAAACATTCGATCAAGTCTCCCTCCATGAAACCCAAATCTCGCTTTGACTACATTAATGTTAGTTGATTGCAAACAAAATCAGTTCTCACGGGACACGGAACGTGCAGGCCACCAAGGTTCGGGGCTCGAGGGGCTCGTGCAATTGACTCACCTCTCCTCCCCATGAATAGACAGCTCTACACCAGCACGGGAAGCGCGGTGGAAGCGCACACGGTGGCGGCACCATCTTGATGGTGTGCGCCGAGATCAATGACAGCCGCTGGCGATTGCAAGAAGAGTACAGAGTACGAGTGAGGCTTTTTGCCAAGCTGTCACAGGCGGTGGAGACGGAGCGAAAGTCGGTGAAAGGGTGAGGATCGTTACAATTCCACCAGGTCGTGATTGTGCAGATGCAGGCGCGGGTCGATTGCGCTCCTTTGTCTGCGGTACAGAGAGCTAGTTACGAATATGTCGTAACTATCATGCAAAGAGGTGTGTCGCTCCGTTGTATGCCACCAATTATACACCATTGACAGGGTTCCCCGGCACTCAACGTCCCTAAAGAGCCCAAAAAGCAAGGATGAGACGTCAGAAATGCTGTCAACCCAGCCAGAAGCGCGTGGTGTGGACGTGCAGTTGTGGATGTTGCAGTATGGACGCGCGGTGTGGACGCGCAATTAGTACCTATGCAGGTAGTGTGAAAGTACGAACGCGTGGGCGCGCCGCGGTGTTGGGTATAACGATCGCCGTCCGATCGCGACGTGAAGTCAATTGCCTGCCCGGGAGTCTTGGTGTATTGTGAGAGGCCAATTGTCGGTCAGATGAGCTCTCCGTCGTCAGACCACCCTTGATCTCTTGAAGCATGGCAATGTGGCAACGTCGAACGACGAACAGCAAAGCTGCACATCAACGATGGACCAGAAGTCGACAAGGGGCGGGCGCTGGGTGGGGCGAGCTAAAACGTCGAGTCCAGCTGCTGGGAAACAGAGCAGGCTGTGGTTGCCACGACAACGAGCCTCGCCGCCCCTGCATCCGATGTTGCCCTTGTCCGCGGTCAACGCGCTAGAACCGGCAATCCCAGAGCTTGGCAGACCGACACCTGTGGGACCCCACCTGATGGGTCAGTGGTCGAATGACGGACAGCAATGCAGACGTCACTCGCCGCCTTGCGCTGCCGCCAGCTGTCGGGGCGGCTAATGAAGCAGCTCCTTCGCGCAGAATGGAAGCTGCTCCAGTGCTCCTGCCCTCTGCTACATATGTATGTACCTACAGGCTACAGCCTTGGGCACGGGCCTGGCCGGGACGTCGAGGCCGGGGCTCCTGGCATCTGGAACGAATTGTTCCCAAGCACGCGTCCATGAAGCAACATACAGGCATCCAAACCGTTGCGAGAGTTGCAATCCCGGCCGGACTGCGTTGCCGTCGGCGGAGCCAATTGCGCCCAACTGCTGCCCGGCGGCCGTGGGAAGCTGGAACCGTAAACGGCTTCGAATTCACCGAGCCCAGCGTTGCAGTGCGGCCCTCCCGATGTGCCTCCCGATGTGATGTGAATCATGTGATGTTGTGTGTGACCAAGTCGAGTCGGGCGACGGCGCGCATTCTTCACTGACACCTGGTGACCTGGCTGCAGTCTCAGTGCAGTGTCAGTGCAGTGTCAGTGCAGTGTCAGTACAGTGCCAGGCGCAATTGGTCAACATACATACATACCTGGCAGTGTAGCTCCTCACTTGTAGCTGCCTGTTTTCTCCTTTTCCTGCTTTGCTGCTCTCGTCCCTCCCCAACACCAAACCAGTCCATCTCACGATGTAGCTAAACGACGCCCGATTACACTCCTTTTTTTTTACCGCTGGCGCATCCAATCCATTCGCATCATTAATTTGCACCCCTGGAGCCTCGACGACCCCGCTAGCGAACCCCCAGCGAAGGCCCAGTGGCCCCCCCGGCGCAAGCTGTCCATTCAAGGAGATTTGTAAACAAAGCTGGCGGCCCAAGCTCCCTGACATCTTTTTGCCCCTGGCCAACCCAGCCAACCGAGGACAATTGTTCGACCGAACTGGGCCATCGCCCTGGCCTGGCCTGCACCACTTTGCGCTAGCCATTGCGAATATATGGCCGTGCGACCCAGTCCGAGCATCTGATCAATTCTGGTCGCTTTCTTGTTCATCTGCATCATCCGTTTTTGCCATCTTCACGCAATAGCTTTCGTTCTACCACCAGTTTGTCTTGCCCCCAGGGCGCCTCAACATCCGGACGCTGCGATATCCCGACGTCAAAGCTTCGTTCGTCTGGTGAGGACTGGAGAAAAAACTGCGCCAAATCAAGCAAACGCGGCACGTTGCTCGACAGTGAAACAGGATGGCAGACGAGGGCCTTGCCGAGCACTATCAGGTGTTAGAAGAGCTTGGCCGTAAGTAGACTTCGTCCACGCATCATCAACGGAGTAATCGTGCTTGACATTGGATTCAGAAACACTAATCGGCATGTCATATCTCAGGTGGAAGCTTTGGCGTGGTGTATAAAGGGATTGAAAAGGCAACAGGCGAAACTGTCGCCATCAAACATGTATGTTATTCTTGGCCCCTTTTGCAACCAGGCTCAACGCAATTCCAAGTCTAAATTTTTTGCTCCTAATCTAGATTGATCTCGAATCCAATGACGACGACATTCAAGATATTCAGGCCGAGATTGCTGTCCTTAGCACATGTGCAAGTCCCTATGTGACGCAATACAAGGGTTCATTTCTCCGGGGATACAAGCTATGGATTGTTATGGAGTATCTTGGTGGCGGCTCTTGTCTTGACCTGGTATGTTCGAGCTGTTCTTTGTCGGCACAGTGACCATCGCGTGGACTCGTGCCCGTTGCCATGCGACAGACGCTGACAAGATTGTACAGTTGAAACCCGTCAACTTCAGCGAAACGCACATTGCGATTGTCTGTCGCGAACTCCTTTTGGGAATACAATATTTGCACTCGGAAGGAAAGATTCATCGTGATATCAAGGCAGCCAACGTTCTACTCTCCGAGGCTGGCAAAGTCAAGCTTGCCGATTTTGGTGTCGCAGCGCAACTCACCAACATCAAATCGCAGCGCAATACCTTTGTCGGCACTCCGTTTTGGATGGCGCCCGAAGTCATCCAACAAGACGGCTACAGCTTCAAGGCAGACATCTGGTCTCTCGGCATCACGGCCATGGAAATGGCCAATGGCGAGCCCCCTCTCTGTCACATTCATCCGATGAAAGTGTTGTTTCATATTCCCAAGAACGCACCCCCGAGACTGGAGGGCGAATTTAGCAAGGATTTCAAGGACTTTGTTGCTCAATGTCTGACCAAGGACTATGAGAGCAGACCTTCTGCCAAAGAGCTGCTGAAGCATCGCTTCATTCGGGCAGCTGGAAAGGTCGAGGCTTTGCAAGAGCTTATTGCCCGTCGTCAAATGTGGGATGCAAATCAGAACCGTCAAAGGCACCCCATATATTACCAAGAGACGCTGAAAACAATATCGCCAAAGGACGAAGAACAGGAATGGGTATTTGAAACAATCAGGTCCATTGCCCCCACCCAACCCAACAAATCGACCGTCAGACTCCGTAGGCCTTCCTCTGTGCTGGCTACCGAAGAGGGCTTGAGAAGACTCGACATCACCGACGGGCCTTTGGGCGCCTCCTCCCCAGCACCTGTAACGATTCGCAAGTCAACTGTTCGTCGTAGATCGTCTGTGGCACGTTCTAGCTCTGTCCGGCCTAGCGCACCTTCACGTTCTACGACAGTGACCAAGAAGCCCCTACAACCAGACATGTCCTTCGGGAACTCGGGATCAACTATGCGTCTCTTCCGTCGTGTCCCATCGGAAAGCTCTACCAATGACCAATTCGGAAGACCTAGCTCACCTGATGATGTATTCTGTGACGAGAATTTCCCTCCTCATCTATCCTCTCCTGTCGAGCCGTTTGGAAAGGAAGCGGTCCTGGGCAGACGACTGTACAATAAGGCCGTGGAGCCCACATTGGCAGAGCTACATGCGCAGACGTCAGCCATGCAGAAGCGAGAAGCTCTCGGCAAGTTATCAGATGCCTTTGCAGCCTTGGATGCAGTAGATCCCGAGGGCGCATACCATCTGATGAGCAACCTTGTGACGTGCATGTCACAGGACAACAAGCTCAGTGCCTCGTTACTACGACAGCCCCTTCAGAAGATTCCGGATGACGGGACACCACAAGGGACGGTCATTGTCAAGAGCTCTGTGCCACCCTCGGTTAGTCCCAGCAAACTAGTGATGAGCTCGAATAACCCGCACTTGAAGAGCCACCGACGGCGAATGACCGAATCCCCCAAGGCCAACTCCGGAGACAGGGAGTGCTCAACGTTGATCGACGAGAAATATCCAGGTCGAGACGCCAGAAGCGGCATGGAACACTGCAAGCAACTTTCTGATGTCCTCTACCACCGATGGTCAGACAATCTCCGAATCCGATGGCCAGCTATATGATACTACAACTATACAACACACTGTACAACAATACACCGTACAATATTTAGAGGGGCTGGGTTTGCTGCCTGGCAACGTGGGGGATTTCCTCTTGTTTCATATCTCTTCTTTAATCCGTTTCCTTGTTCTTTTATTTTTCTTTTTTCAACTTATTTCAGCCTGTACTCCATGTTTTGATGTGAATACCCTCTCGGATTTATCTGATTTTCCAGCGCGTGCTACACCATATCTTGGTTCAAGGAAAGGACCAAGAAGCCTGTTTTTGAGAAAGCATAAAAAGCATGTTTTTGTTTGGTTCATTGCAATGGCACAGAAGGCACATTTCTAATTTTTTAGCGAACTGATGATCACGAATTTCTCGAGGAAACCCGCATTTCATTTCCTGGGATTCGGATGAGTTTAGCTTGCGCTTTTCGTGTGCGTTTTTGGGCGATTGCCGACTCGAGTTTTATGGAATCTCTTAGGAGCGATTCTTGTTTGAGCTTTCATGTTGATGGATGCACTCTCTATGGACACGGCGTTTGAGGTGGCATTGAGAAGATTTTGCGTGTTGCTTGGATTGATTACATAGCTATTTGTGAATCGGAATTGCTTGCTTCCTTCCTACATAGATCTAAAGTAGGTAGGTAGTGTGTGACACCACGTTTGAGATGAATGGAACAAAGGATGAGAATGCTCTACCGATGACCGCAGCGAAGGACAAGATTCGAGAGGCCGACACACTTTGTCCAACGCAGGTTCCAGAAAGGGCTGTTCACGCCCGAGGAACAGGCGCGCCGATTATAGCAATATCACCGCAGCCTCATTTTTTGGGCCAAAAGGACAAGAAGACGCCCATCATATTTGTTCGTTTCTCCACTGTAGCGGGCTCTCGTGGAAGTGCGGACTCAGCTCGTGACGTGCACGGATTTGCCATTCGATTGTGAGTTGATATCATCCGCGACCATCTATCAATCTAGTCAACGGCTTGATGAGTACGAGACCGTGATGCAAGAAAGACAATCGTCCATGCTGACCAGTGCTGCTGCGTTGACAGGTATATCGACGAAGGAAACTTCAATATCGTGGGCAACAATATTGCTAATTTGTGTGTCTGGTCTTTAGGTTACGCTACAGGTTGCAAGATGCGAGATTCGAGGCTCAGGGCTGCGAGGCAGGTGACTTGGCGATTTTTGAGTGAATGACTTGCGACCAAAACGAACGCTCCATCTTGAGATCCTCTCTACTCAAGTGTCAAAGGTATGTAATAAATATAAGCTTGGGTTGAGCGAACGAGTGGCGATCAAATTCATTCTACTCTCCCTCGCTAAGGTTACAACGACTCAGTGCTGAGTGGCCGCCGGCCTGCCACCAGACCTGAGCAATGCGCAATAACAAAAACAAAAACTACAGCCACCACAGACAAGGGCTAGGGCAGACTGAAAGTCTCTTTGAGCGTGTATATGGACTGGAAATTAGATGGAGACTTGAAGAAAAGGAGTCAAGGACCAACTACGGTGTCACAGATCAAGACATAGAATGAGGCAGAATTGTGATAGTGATACATTCGAAGGTATTGATTGAGAACAAGACAAAATAGAGACAAAGGAAATCCACCGTATACAATGATTGAGAAGAACAAAATATAGAGACAAAGGAAAACTTAGACCACCGAGTACAATGAGCTTCTAAGCCCAATTTACAATTCTCCTTTACAGCAATTCTCAGCTCATCAAGCTCTTCCACCAGGCTTCACATTGAAAGCTCATCAATTTCTTCCTTCTTTACATTGAAACCCATCAACAGAATCTCTGCGATTTCTCCTCCACCAATTCCCTTTTGTGACTCGCCATTAATGAAGTGTCGGTTCGTTGAGTCAAAGATGTTTATCGCTGCTTGAGCAATTTTTAATATCGGTAGTCGAAACCCACGCGAGGGTTGTAGTTCTCCGGAGTTGCGGCACAGTTACGCTGCCTTAGGCCCATCCGGGATCGCCTCTTCCGTGTTGTATCCCTTATTTGAAACCCACGCGAGGGTTGTAGCTCCCGGAGTTTCGCGGCAAGGCGATCATTGTTCCGCTCAAACTACGCCTTGTCATGTTCTCGGGACAATCGGGCCTGATGGCAGTTATCAGTCATGGACTCATGGAACGTAATATGGATCTAATCATCTACCGACCAGCCAGGTACTTATCTTGAGCCGTTTCGTGACTGAGATGAATGTTTATCCTTGGGGAATTCTGGCGTTCATTTACACCTACTCCAGCTCTCTACTCAAAGGGAGCAAACTTTGTGTCGAGAGAACAACTATGTAGCCGCTTTAACCCTGCGAGACTGATCAGAATCACGATCTATCTAGATCTTTCCTCTTAATTGGTAGCCCTACCCTATGTGACATAGAAAGTGGCTTTCTACACGCTGATACTCCCAGACGGTAGACCAGTGTTCAGGACAGGTGACGACAGACTACATGGTGTTCATTTTGGCGGGTCGTACGATTTACGATGTGGCAACTGTTTTCAGACGCGTATTGCAAGCTTGAAGAGCTTCCGTAGAAGGAGATGAGAAAAATGAGGATACATACCTATGGCGGGTGGATTGGATCTTGCATGGAAAAGTCAATTGTCACCTGGGTCGCATGTGGCCGCTGTTGGGGCTAGCTACCTGGTAGGTAAGGCTGTACAAATTCTTAGATGCATCATGAAACATAGTAGAATGATAATTTATGGATTAGAAATAAAGTGCGTTCTCACGCGAGAACATTTTTTGGTTGCCATAGTGGTCAGGTTCAAAAGACATTTGCCCTTGACTTTCTTGTACATTCTGCTTCCCCTCTCGCACGCAATTTGCTAACGGGTAGCTTGTGTGGCCGATGGCCGGTAGGCGGAGCGTTGGGATGGAAAACCAAGGGCAGTCTAAGCGCCGATGTCACCACTACGTCGTCTCATCAGTAGGGTCCGGCCCAAGAGTGAGCTTGATACGCCAGTTCTTGAATTCCTCTGACAGAATGTCCCCATGCCCAGTCTCTTCAACCTTGAATACCTCAATAGCATCCGATGCGCTCCGCCGACGAATTCGCCATACTCCCTCATCGGTGATTATTGTCCTCAGCCCTACCACACCAATATTAATACAATGTTCGAGACTGCAACTTGAAAAAGGCAAACGCAAATGGGGCAAAGAAGAGAGAGTTGAGGGTTTCAAAGGAGACAAAGGACTTGCGCGTGGCAAAGACACTAACAACATGCCATCATGTGCCGCGTCCATCAACCCACAACGTGAAGCATCAACGATGGAACCAAATAAGAAGGAAAAAAACGTACACTCGAGGAACTTGTCCGCAAAATTCACACACATATCCGCATTCCAGCGCGCGCGTGGCCGCGAATTCACCGTATGCGGAATCGTATGCGTCTCAATCTCCTGCACATGCACAAGAATCCCATCCCTTGTGCGAAAGCCGACAATGATCTTCGGGACCCCAAGAAGGAAGGACTGGATCCAGAATTTCATGAGCTTGCGGTGGAAGTTGTCGACGTCGCCGGGGGAGCGGATTTCTAGGGACGTCTTGAGCTCGACCCAGTTGATGGGTTCCCCGGGGGCTGGTTTTATGTCCCATACTATTGAGAGGGGAGAAATCGAACAGTGATTAACATAATGTTTGAGAACAGATCGGTGAGAAATGGATGCATGAGTAGAAGAAGGGGGGAGGCGTAAGGCAAGAGTTGATGTGAGAACGGGTTTATCATCTACGTACTGGCGTCGACTTCACCTCCAAGACAGAGAACAGTGCTGCCGATGCCGGTGCGGACCACGGAGCAGTATTGTTCTTTGTTGTTGACGACTTGGTTTTCGCGGCTTTCAATATAGTCTCTGGATGTTTCGCCCCAGGGCCTGGGGAGAGTGGAGAGCGTTTCGAACTTGTAGCCTAGGAGAGAATCAGTATTTATTGCTTGGATTTCTCTCTCTGTGCTCTGTTCTTCTCTTTTCATCTCCGACCAAACAAATGTAAGAAATATGAGGTCAGGAATAGTTGAACGTCTGCTACTATTTGCATACGTCCAGTGAGAAGGGAGATGGCGCTTACCCCAGAATTGCATGACCTCGAGAGGAGGCCCACGCCTGATACTTCGACTGTTCTGTTCGTGTCTCGATTGCAATTTGAACGCGTTGTTCTCTTCGATAAATCTTTGTTTGTGAGAGTGAGAAACGGGGCATAGCGGGTATGGTGGTGTTTTTCGCATCACAGAAAGAAGAAAAAAGTCAAATTATCGGAGAATTAGAGGACTTATGACTTACAGGCATTCCTGGAATGGTGTTAGCTACATATATTAAGTCCATACTTCAACTACTACTTGGGACTGAGCACGCAGAGAGACATACTTGGTATAGCGTGGCATTCATCTCGAAGCTACAACTCAGTCAGTCGTCTGCACTTGGGTCTTCGTATCGACAGCTTCAAGGAGTCCAACCTGTCTTGCTGCTCAAACAACGCCGCCATGATCTAAGATTGTCAGGCCATAATTCTCTTATCACACAGTTTCCGGAGAACACACCTTGGTCATCATCCCCCGCCACGTGACGACATGAGCGTCAATCTTCTTCCCCGTCTCCTTTTCATGCGCCATGATGGCCTTCAATAGGCTATCTAGATGCTCATCTTGAGAGTCATCCAGTTTCTGAAACGTGCTGAAGCCTTTGGATAAGTCGACGCCTATCCTCGGGGTGTAGTAGTACTTGATGGACGAGTCATCCAGTCGAAACTCGTGGTTCTCATCGTAAGAGAAGCACGCAAACTCCTAGATCATGTATTTTATCTTAGGTGTATGATTCTTTCTCTCCATTTTCCGAGGTGTGAGTTGCGATGGTGTGTAAATGTTCTAATGGGGGAAAGGGCAAAATTTGTAACTAGTTATTTTGCTTTTTTTTAGTTGCTTTTGGCGCTGGCTACCTTGGGTCTCTTGACAGGTTGGCTGTGGCCAGAAAACCTGCCAATAGGCTGTATTTGAAACGCAGTCGTCATGATGAATGACGCCGATGGCTTCCGGGTCTTTCGCTGCGCTGCTAAGGCGTATTTGATGAGACTCTGTGAGATGAGCACTGTGTTTTTTTTCTGTTGGCACATAAGAACACTTGTTGTGCGAAAGGAGGACGTTGATGGGCACGTTCAGCCTGCGTAATACTCACGCAGCCTGTGCGTTTGTAGCGGAGAATGAACGGTCAGTTTCATCTGATCATAATATTACTTCATCCAGTCAAAGACTCAATACGGAAGTCCACACCACCAACTTCCAAGGCTTAAATCCCGTTCAAGGCCTGGTTAATAAACCCGGCACCCGCCACGGCTTGCTGACACGTGACGTGATCAAGACTACCCAGAGGTAGCTCGGCTGCTGCTCCTCCACCAGCCGCATCTGGTCGTCAGCCTTGCTTCTACGCGCTGCACAAGTCGAACCTTGAATCCGCCGCTTGATTAATACCTCCAGACTCGCTCCGACAGGCTTCGAGTCTATCGCCTGTTCGTGTTGTGGCCTTGCGCTGCATCAGAACAGTCAGGTTGGCATAGAGAGGGGGCACAGATCCGGCCCAACTCGCCTCGCTGTACGGTCAGGCCAATGCGAAGGTCACGACGGCCTGCATCTCGCACATCGGAGTCGCGCAAGCAGGTTGCCTCCATCAGGACCATCCTTGACGAAAGGGGTGTCAACGGCCACGTTGAATATTTGATCTCCTGGGACGACGACAAAACAACTGGCGAGCCGCTTGCCCCCGCTTGGGTATGCTCTTCCTCTCTTTTCTGCTGCCTGTGACAAGCCTCCTCGACGTGCGACTGCGGGCGCATAGAGCTAACTATTCGTGGAATGGAGAGTCGCGAGGTTACTGACCAAGCCAAAGAGGAGTGGGACAACAGCAAGGTGTCGCGTAGCGGAAAGCAAATCGAACGAGATATTCAACACGGAGGTGATAGCCAGTCTCCGCGACCTCCCAACTGGAGGCGACTGCAAAGAACCCGGACTGTTGGTGCGTCTGACGCGATACAGTCACGACAGGACCGACGAACGCAACGAGACGGCAGCGTGTTTGACGACGACGACGACGACGAAAGCAAGCGTCCGTGCAAGGTCGCCAAGGTCGCAAGAAGCCCAACGATATCGCAAGAGCCCGACTCGTCTGTCGCATCTCTGTCTTATGCTGATAGCGTCGTGCACAGCACTTTCGAGATCGACAGTCCTGGTGACCTAAATCAACGCGATCTGGATCCTGTTGGAAACCAGAAACTTATGATCCAGCTTCCAAAGAATCCACTCTTCGATCCTGCCGAATATAGCAGCCAGCACAACACCCAAGCCAGTGGTCTTTCGTCTCAGTCCATTGCGGAGCTGGAGAGTCAGGACGATTGTCTGTTTGTTGCGTCTCAGCTAAGCCGTCAAACTATTCCAGACTCTCAAGAGCCGTCAGGCCAGACTTGGTCTGTTGATCTTCAGTCATCTACCCACAGCGCTCGCGAGACTTGGATCAGCTCTCAGGTCGACAACCGTCATTATCCCACTGTAAAGTTGCAACAAAACGAGATTCACCCTGGTAATTCGAGTAGCTGTCTTTTGGAAGCCAGGGCACACTCCATAGGACACTCCTCAGCCTCGGGGCTATCTAACGGCCCTGACATACCGTCCCATCAACCTCATCAGCCAAAATCGTTGAGCGGCACGAGCCAAGACTTACACTTGACCGCGTTTGCAGACAAGTTAAATTTTGAAGCATCAACACCTGGGATTGGTAGCGCGCTGTCTATAGTGCCAGACTCAAACGCTGCTCCTGCATTCCTGTCACAGCCACCGCTTCCGTTCTCGTTTCCCATCCCGGAAAGCTCATCTAGTGTACTGCAGGGCTCTCCGGACGCGAGCGTGGTGGATGAGTTTGTCTCTAGTCTAGGACAGGTTTCGGCAAGTGCATCTTCTGCTGCTGATCATTTGACCGAGTCTCAGGACGCCCAAATCCTCCACATCACCCCGTTCGTGTCACATGTGTCTGCGTTCACTGTCAGTCACGACACTGAACAAGGCGGGAATCCACTCGTCACACTCCAACAAGCTGGCACAGGGTCATCACAGCCATCGTCATTTGTATCTGTGATGACGCACGATAAGATGGATTCCAGTCGCGCAGCACGGATGCCCTCGAAGCCGGCCCGGCTGTCATCCGCCGTAGATGAGTTGAGCCAAATCTTCGCTTTGGACGACGACTCGGACGATATGTCCGTGAGTCCAGGCTCACCCGATTTCAAGGCAGCTCTGGCAGACGTTGTTGCAAGTTCCTGCAAGGCAGAGCCGTTTGGTCCAGATGTACAAGCATCCCACGCACAGCAGCAGCAAAGTCAGCCCTACAGTCTCGTTGCCCAAAGTGAGCAAGCAAAGTTCAAGTCGCCCCCCAAATCGCCACCATCCGCGGTCCAGTCGCTGCAAGGCATGGTTGACATGATTTTCCACCGTCCAGACTTGCCAGTCTCCGACCCAGTTCTGCCTGATGCGACACAACATGAGGGGACATCCACTGTCTCTCTAGCAGATATCTCGAACCCACAAAATCTGATGCCATCCCTACTAACCCAAGATGAGCTCTCTTCCGTTGGCTTATCGCGGTCGGAATACCACAGCTCGGCGGCGGCCGCTTCTGTCCACGTGAGCCCATTAGAGACCGATGAAGAGTCTGACGATGATGACGATGATGATGATGATGATGATGATGATGATGATAGTGATTCCTCTTCCTCTCAAGAAGCCATTGCCCTTAAGCACACCGTTACACTACCATTCCAAGCTAGCATCAGGCCATTGTACGACGATACCTTACTCGAGTACAAAAAAGAGATAACGCAGTACGGCAACGTCTTCAGCAGTGAGGAGTATATTGAACCAGACGAGGCTCTTGTGCACAAGATCGATCAAGTGCTGGATAGATTGCGCAATATCTGCGATTATCCGCCTGACGTTATTGGCAGCGCGATCGAGACACTGCCATCCAATCAGCTAATCAAATACTGTTGTGATGGTAATGGCAAATTCAACTTCTTGTTTGAGCTCTTGCAGGGACTAACCAAGGATACGCGCATCTTGATTGTGGCTAGATCTGTGGAACTGTTGAAACTTTTGTACCGTCTTGCGGAAGCGCTGGGTATCGAGTGTATCTGTGGAGACCTGGGGTTATCCTTCAAGCCGGAATCAGGCATCTCGATCGCCAGGATTACTCTGATCCTGCCGGAGAGGGACGTCGATGAAGATGACTTTGATCTTGTCATCGGCTATGACTATTCATTCGGCAGCTCAGTGATTGGCTTAAGGCTTGAGCCCGAGATTCCGGGTGCACGATCGCCGATGGTGTTGACGCTGGTCACGACACATTCCATCGAGCACATCGAACTACACGTTTCAGGCGACTTGACGTTATTGGAGCGGAAAAACGCGCTCGTATCCGGCATCGTGCGAGCAAGGCAGCTCGTGAAGGACCCGGACCGTGGATGCCCAGAACCGCATGAAGTGGCCCTCCTGTTTGTGGAATATTTGAACGGACTGGCTGAGGATGTCATGTGGGAGCCAGCCCCTCTTCCTGAGGACATCTTGGATATTTACTTCAATTCTCAGTCGCGCTCTCAAATACCTACGACTGATGCACCCGAAGTTCTTGACAACGTTCGGAAGCGGAAGCTGGTGAGTAAAAGAGGTCTGAGCACATTTTTGACAATTGTGTATGCATACTGATTCATCTATTAGGATGACCAGGACGATTCCGACGATGAGGGAGCCAAACGACCACGTATTACGTCTTCTAAACAACCCACCGTTGGAGCGGACGATGCGCCAGTACCTGATGACGTCCGGGCGTTGTTAGACTCCCTGAAGCCCAAGACCATGGACAGTACTGCTGCTACGTCATTCACAGGTGTCGTTAGTGTGCCGGTAGTGGTTTTGCAGGCACTCGCTGAACAGGTATAGTACCAGCCTCAGGTCCATGGTTGTGACGAAATAGTCAGAGTGATAACTAATCATGATTTTGCTTTCATGGGCAACAGGTTTCGGAGCTCAGGCGACAAGTAGACACAGCAGACACAGATACGCTATACAAGAGCTTAATATCAGCGCTCGACACCCGAATCAGAGAATACGAGAGAACAAGCGCAAAAATATATTCATCCCATCGAGCGGCCCTAGAAGACCGCGCCACCTTTGAGCGACAAGCTCAAACCGCCCAAGCAGCGCTACAAACCGTCAAAGAAGCCACCCAAAAACACACTGAAAAATCACAAAAGAAAATCGCCGGGTTGGAGGCAACCATCACACGGCTCACCGCAGGCCCGAATGCCTCCAAAGAAACCCCACTATCCAAGACGCAAAAACTCCTCGAAGAAGCGCAAGAAAAGGCGCAAGCTCTGGAGAAGCGCCTCGAAATCGCCAACAAAGACGCCGACTACGCCCGGAGTCTCTACCAGGATGCCACAGCCACGAGCGGGGCTCTCCGCGGAGAAAACGCAAGCCTCAAGGAGCAAGTCGCTGACCTTGCTAGAAAGACGGAAGATACCCTCGGGAAGGTCCACGCCATTCAAGCAGACACGGCTATCAAACACCATCTCGTCCAAATTAGCGACTTGAAGTCGCAGCTGCGAGAGCGAGACCTTGAACTGGAGCATACAAAGGATGAGTTGCGGCTGCTGAAGCGTGCGCGACGGGAGACTCGTCAGGTGAGTGTTCCGCGGAGTCCGCGTTTGGGCATGATGAGTCCTCGAACGGGGAGGGTTTCTTATGGGGGTGCTGGTGAGACTGCTTCGGCAAGTAGGGGGGGCAGTCCGGCGAATGGGCGGTGGAAGAATCATCTTCGAGATTAGCAGGCAACATCTACATATCTAATTCTGTCACCTGTGTGTGGTGTTCTATTTTGGGGGGGTCCGTTTTCGGGTTTTTTTTTTTCCAATGTACCTGGGGTTGTTTGCTTCGAATTATGCCTCTGGCAGTTTCATAGCGAACGTCATCTGCGAGGCGAGAAAGGGGCCGTTTGAGAACTGTGCGGAATGGTTGCTTGCCATGGTTCGCTATAGGATGTCCTCTTGTTGCGGGACTTGTATCATCTGTGGTACTGGGTCAGTACATATGTCTATCTATGCGGTGGCTCTTTCTACAAAATCAACAGCTATATGTATATAATATATATATATATATATATATCAATATGCTGTATGTAGAGTCACCTTCTCTCATCAGTTCATGTTGCCATGTTTTGCTCCGCTCACCTACCGCGTTCGTCTACATGTCTGTACCTCTCGCTCATACACCGCTTCGCGGCGATGACAGTGGAAACGAAGGTAGTGACAACTCGTTCTCCAAAATTGCTTGTTCTGCTGAGAGTGTCTGCAGTAATTAGGACGTGTTACCCACGCGTTAAGACACCCCGCCATCGTGTAACCATCATCGGATGCCACAACGGGTAACGGTACCCCTCTATAGTGCAGGAATATTAAAGTGAATGTAGGTACATGAGTTGAAACCGTGGCTTCACTACGCAAGGACCGTCAATCGGCCCGGACCGAAAGCCATTGAAACATAAAACACATGGCAATACGTGCAGAGATGGGTTTCAAACGTGTATATACACCATCTGTTTGCATTCCTGCCCCGCCGCCAAGCTCGCAGCTACTCTGTGCGCGCTAAATAAACATGACCTTCACCTCAACTGAAAGAAACGGCATCATCAACAACTGTGCGTTCCTGTTTCTCAAACCCGAGAAACCCAAGGGCAAAAACGTGTCTTCTATTTGCTCCCCCTTTACACACACACAATAGTAATCCGTACTAATGGTCGTACATGTTTTGCCTTTCCCCCACCCCGTTTCTCAGGCCCTCCTACGCTTCAAGCATGTATCGAATTGTTTAACTTCGCTCGGGGAACAGGTCCTCCTTCAGGGGCACGCCGAGCTCTTCCCTGAGGGTCTTGAGCTCATCGAGATATTGCTGGTATTGGTCCTTGGTCTCAACCTTGGCCTTGATACCTATAGCCAGGGAACGTACCAATTAGCGAAAAGGCAACAAGGAGACGGTGAGTCAGGAGGAAAAAGCCGCATTGCGCCGATTGGACGTGACACAGAAGCGGAAAACTGGCCATGGAAGCGAACTGCCAAGGTGGAAGATGCAGTAGACCAGAATGAGACTGAGGCATGGATGGATGCCTAAAAAAGGGGACCATGGACGTACCCTCAAAAATGCGCACAGCAGTAGCAAAATCGTTGACCCTTCGAGCAGCCTTGAGAGCAGCAGTGACAACAGCAGTGGACGGGACAAGATCGTATGCGAAGACGTTGTTCAGGTTGCGCTGGGCCAATGGCAATTAGTCGGACTGTCACATTCGTAACGTAATTTCCGTCTCAGCAATGCTGCTGCGCTCTCGTAGTCGGGCACACCAATCATACCTGGAGCTCGAAAACATCGTGAACGCTGTCGAACTCCTTTTCGAATCTGGGATGTGTTAGTTCCTTGAGCGTTATTGAGTAGAGGCTGCTTTTGCGAATGCAGAATCGTCCAGAGCCGGATATCATCGGCATTGCCGCTATGAAACACGCCTTCCAGATATTTTGGGGTCGCAACCATTTATCTACAACTTTCTGTCCAGCTAGATTCCGAGCAGAAAGTCGGGAAGTAGAGTCGGATTGCGCCGGATTCCCAATCGCAAATGGCGCGATGCTGGAGAGGCTGCTACTGTATCCTTTGGCGGGAGTGCCTCAATTGGACCTGTGGAGAGTGAGGTTTTGCGAGTGGGCGATAAGGGGAGTATTCCTCACCTGGCGTTGAAAGACTCGAATGTCTCCTCGGCATGGTCGCTTCGTCGGGGCATGGAAGTGCTGAAGGCCTGGACCATTCGGGGTCGGATGGCCGGCCGTGCAGCGGCGCGGAAGATCGAGCCTCGGGCGGCGGCGCGGAGCAAAGAGGCGGACTGCATTGTTGGGGACGGAGCTCGAGAGGTGAGAAGAGGTGATTTGGCTGGCAGGATGTCTTGTCGTACCGGTTGCTGATGTGCGGAATCGACGACGTGATGATGTGCGGTATTCTCAACGACGGATTTGCAGCCTTGGATTGGGGTGGCTAGTGCTGTGGCTGAGCGGGGTGTGGTGACTAAGCCGTGGGCTGAGCCTCCGTACGTTTGTTGAGTATTTTACGCCTTTCGGCCCAAACAAGGCCGTATGTATGACAAAGAGGGAGGGCGACAGGCTTCGTGAGTCCGACAGTAACATTGCGAGCGCTGTCACCTGTGTGGTAGGTGAAGACCTGGTGAACGGCTCTGCTCGCCCAGTCGTTCTTTTGATACAGGTGAGGATATCGTCTTATGACGAATCGTTATATCGGGGGTTGACTGTATGAAGGTTTGATATTGGCCGCCTCTAATTCGTCGCTAGTTGTCTCCTCAGATAGCCGGCTGATCGATATGATATATGTACATACCATGGGCGACGGGCCGCACGGCAACATTCACCTACATATGTACGTACGTATAGTACCTAGGTACATATGTACCTAGTCCCTGGGGATATGGTTACATGGCGCTTGTGAGGTAGGCCATGCTGAACCTTTATCACGATTCACGACGATTCACGAGCCAACAACTCATCATCACCAGAGGCCGAAAGCCGAGGAAGTGTGTACATAGTAACTTGTAACTTGTAGACGTGTACGGAGTACATATTGTACAATTCGTACCGTTTCGAACCGGACACGAAGTCGCTGGGAAGGCGCGGCCAATAGCGTGCCGATATGGGCTTTGAGACCATTGCAGTTAGCTCATTGTTCTGGTCGTGGCGGGCCTTTTAAGATTGGCTGACCTCATACTCAGGGAGTCAGGGGCCCAGAACGATGTGGCCGGGAGACCTTATTTTTCACCCAAGAACTGCTTAACTTCCACCCCTAAATTAGCCAAATGGAATATGTAGTGCGATGTAGCGCAGCCAATGACGGTGTAGTTGACCCATCTCGCTTTGTGCCTTTGTCGTCGTCCCGTTCAGGCCGTGCTGGAAAGGATATGGGCTCAAAAATGAAGCTCAAGTTTGGACGATACAAGTTGAAACAACGTATGGCGAATTATGGTACTTATCATGGAACATGGGAGCGCTGAAAAGAAGCTGTCTTGGGTCGGTTTGGCTGTACAAATCTCTAGGTACTTTGGGGTGAAAAATAAGGTCTCCCTGTCGTTCTGACTTGGCGGAACACCAGAAGACACGCTCACGTCTCCATCTCGAATACACATAATTCAAAGGTCAAGGACACACTCAAAAACGGCAAAGCAGCACAGCTTGCCGTTGTGCACATCGACTCACGTGACATGCCTCTTGGAAGCTGAACTTTGAAGTGCTTACTGCTCAGAGAATCACGAGAAGCATGGGGTTGGGTCGGTGATTGGCCGGCCCTGAGACGCCTGACCAATCACTGCGCGAGATGGCTCGCCATTTGCCCAATTGACCAAAGGAACGAGACAAGTTAATTTAGTGCTTGGCTAGATCCGGCGCGGGTGAGATTTCCCCTTTTTACCAAGCCACTGCAGTCTGCCAGACCGAAAACGCGGATTATTCACCGAGAACCCCGTGCCAGCCGATCCTGTGAGTGGCTCCTCTCTCTCGTCCGGGCGCGCGCGACAAGCACAGACATGTTGTTGCCTTGCGAAGAAGTCAGGTTCCTTTACACCAACCGCTGTGTGTGGATATACTTGCTTGTCATCCTCTTGGACTTGGACGGGCCTTCCTTTTTTTTTCTCCCCGTTCCCTCCTTCTCGCCCATACCCCTTCTTTTCTTTCCCTTACCTGCAATATCACGTCTGCTTCGTCCGCCATCATACTTAATTTGTTAATATTTTGTTGTTGATTGCTTCGCCGTTCGCGGAGAGTCATTGGCATTTCTTTTCATCTTGTCACTCCTTGCTTGTTCTGACGACCCATCTTGCTTGGACCAATCCTGAGAAGCTCGGTCGGTTCGCGCATCGTTGTCCTCGGCTCCGACACAAAATAGCCCTACTCTCGTCGAGGCCAACATTGATTGATCCGTTGCACTCGCGGGCCAAGTCAAGTCAGCTCGACACCCTGCCGCCATTGTTCACTCGTTCTCCGACTTTTCTGCCGAAACATACGCAGACGGCACAAAGTCGTCCGATCCGTCGCAATGTCTGGCCTCCTTGAGCAGCTCCCGCTGCCTTCGATCGATCGTCCTTTTGGCATTCACCTATGGCCCATATTCAGCAAGGCTTGGGAGGTCGTCGTTGGATCTCCTGCCGAGGACTTCCATTTCGTACCTTTTCAGACACCCATGTCGACACTGAAGTCGACCTCTATCTTCATTGTCATCTACTACATCATCATCTTTGGTGGTCGCGAATTGATGCGCAACCGTGAGCCATTCAAGCTCAAGGCACTCTTCCTGGTCCACAACTTTTACTTGACCGTGATCAGCGGCATCCTTTTGGTTCTCTTTATTGAGCAGCTCGTTCCTGAGCTCTACCACAATGGTGTCTTCCACGCCATCTGCCGCCACGATGGTGGCTGGACTCAGCCCATGGTCGTTTTGTACTATGTGAGTTTTCTGCTCAAAGAGAGCACTGTCAACTGGCCTCCTCGTGCGGGATTGTACTGACATACAATGGCAGCTCAACTACCTGACCAAGTATCTCGAGCTGCTTGACACGATATTCTTGTTCCTCAAGAAGAAGCCCCTGAGTAGGTTTTTTCCCCGGCTATTTTGGGTGGTGGGAGGATGTCTTTTCTCCAATGAAATCACTAACTCGTAATTGTGATAGCCTTCCTTCATTGCTACCACCACGGTGCAACTGCCCTGCTCTGCTACACGCAATTGATTGGTTCAACATCGGTTTCTTGGGTTCCCATCACTCTCAATCTCACCGTACACGTCGTGATGTACTGGTATTACTTCCAGAGTGCCCGTGGCATTCGAATCTGGTGGAAGGAATGGGTCACTCGTCTGCAGATTATTCAGTTCATCATTGATCTCGGTCAGTATTACTTTTGATGCATTTAAGGGGGTTCGAGGTGCGCATCTTCAAGCGTGTTGCTAACATGTACTAAATAAACACAGGCTTCGTCTACTTCGCCTCATACACGTACTTCGCCTCGACCTACTTCCCCTGGTTGCCCAACGTGGGCAGTTGTGCAGGCGAGGAGTTTGCCGCCTTCTGTGGTATTGCTATCATCAGTTCCTACCTGGTTCTCTTCATCTCCTTCTACTTTGCCACTTACAGGAAGGGTGGCAAGAGCACTACTCGCAAGTCTCTCCGCCGAATGTCGCAGGCTCCTCTTCCCGACCCTTTGCACATCCAGACCGCCGTCGACGCCAACCATGCTAGCACGACAGGAGCAAAGCCCAGAGGAGTCACCACGCGTTCTCGCAAGGCATAAACACATTCTTGACTGCCTCTGGTGCGGCATGTGAGCATTTCTTGACTTGTCGCGGGAGTGGGGGGCAAGAGAATGGAGACATTCGCAACGAAGTCAAACTATTATTGATTATAATGCATATCGCAGACGATTACCTAGGCTTCAATTCCAGACGAATGGACGCACACAGTGAATATGCGAAGGGTTCAACTGTGCCAAAGCCGAAATCTTGCGCATTGATTCTTTTTTTCTTTCCTTTTTTTCTGGAGATTTCTACGGCAGCATAATATACGCCATTGGGAACAAGGCAGGCGTGGAGGTGTACGACGTGTTTGGACGACAGGACTCTGTTCAAGTCTTTTTAATTGCAGCGGTGTCTGGACGGCAATTGGGCTGATTGACGACGAATCGTGCGACTCACTTGGGTCTGTGTATGGCAATTTCATGGCAATTCATGAGGAGTGATTAAGTCTATAGAAGAGTTGGTCGGCCGGATCGCTACTGGCGACAAGCCTCGAGGTTTTATGGCGCATTGGAGGGCGACCTGGGGCAGCTTGGTTGTAAGTTGTGGCGGCCTATGGTACAGCTGGTGCATACGGCGTCTCCCGGCTTGGAGCGCAGCGGCATTTAGACGAGTTCAATGGATTTGTCTTCGGTCATCACGTTCAGGGGGTATTGATGCGAGTGGTGGCGTCGTGCAGAAGGCCCTGAGGTCAGGCAAGGCTGAGCATTCGATCATGTTGAAGGAATAGCAAACGTGTTTGTGAGGAGATGAAGATACATGATTGCACGTCCATCAGTATGAGATTGACTTTGCCATTCGTTCGTTTACCATTTTTCGAAGCCTTTGTTATTACATATTCCTACTCCGTACGTTTGGGGCATTGGACGAGCATGGCAAGACGCAACGCAACGTTCATGACAATCCGACCGTGGCGTTTTTGGGCTACAATTTGGACAGGTTGGGCAGTTTGGGCAGCTTAGGTGGCTTGTTGTGGCTTGAAATCTAGACGGCGCCTACGTAGTTTGTGTAAGTTTGTCTTTTTTTGCTCGGCTTGCTTGGCATGCAACAAAAAGGGGTAGCAAAAGGAAGAGCCGGAGGTCAACGTGATTGGATTATAGATGTGCCACATGGGTCCTCCCGTCCTTGACACTTTACCCGTACGTATGTACCCGTGGACCTTGCCAACGTTGAATTCTCCCATCTCATGCGCCGGTTCGTCTCATCCCTTTCTCGGAGTCGCAGGCAGTAGGAGGCTCCTGAGTCCTGAGTCCTGGTTGACAGACGAAGGATTCAGTCGGATACCTGGACGAGGGTCTAACTTCTGCTTGACTGCGACGCTGCATTTGGCGTAGGTACGTAGCCTACTGGGCAAAGGATAAGTATTGTACGGAGTACGGAGTATGCATTGGTAGAAAGTTGGAACAGAAGATGAATGGCCACAGTTGTCAGTAGATGGGTAAGTTGAGCAACTTGAGATGGGCACGGAGTCAGTATTCTGTACTCTGTACTCTGTACTCTGGGAAGCTGAATGAAGGCGCAACGGACCAAATTTGTCCTGACCGCTGCAGCTGCAGCCTATCAGGGTGCCACTAGATACCGACCAGACCGCAGAAGACAGCACGGGTAAAAAGAGCAAGCTGCAGCCTGCAGGACTCAGGACTCAGGAGAGGGGAACTCGGGAGGGAGTCGAGGGACTGTTGATCACAAGTTCCTTGGAAAGTTTCTGGACTTTGGTTGGCGGCACGCAACGAGCCGAAGCCTCCGCGCCGCCTGTCGTCTCGTGATCAACGTGTCGAAAGTGTCAACCGTCTCGAGTCTAGACCCTCAACCCTCAACCCTCAACCCTCAATCGTCAATCGTCAAGTGTCACTCGCTTCAAAACGCATCAATCGTCGTCGCAAAGCCATTGACAACGCTTTTACCCTCTCCTCACTCAGACCAGACGAGCTCTCCTTGATCTTATCCTCCACGCACGATCCACGCACGATCCACGCACGATCAAAGCACGATCCACACACGCATCGACCAACAACTCCCACTTATTATCACTCCTCAGCCGCCTGGCCATCACCGCGTATATCACGCACCGCATCGCGTATTCCACCTCCCGCATTTCTGCACACCAGCATCGACAAGCAAGCAGCCCACCAAGAATCCTCCTCCCCGTCTGTCTGTCTCTCCGCAAAGAACATCATGAGATTACCTTTCCGCAGAAAGGACAAGAAGAAAAGCCAGTCGGCGTCCATCATCCCCGATGAGTTCCGACCCACACCCTACGGCTTCGCGCTAGACACAAACGTCTTTCCCCCGTCGCGCTTCTCTGCACAGTTGCTGGCCGCGTTGCCACCTAGGGTCCTTATGCGTATCTTTACGTTTGTCTGCCCTCATGCGCTGGATGAGAGCTATGAGACGTGCGAGGAGAGTGCGGAAAAGGGGTGCATGTTGTGCGATTTGAGGGACTTGTCGAGGTGTGTCCAGGTAAATCGGGCGTGGAGGGAGGTTGCTGTGCAGATCTTGTAAGCTTTTCTTTTTTTTTTTTTTTTTTTTTTTTTCAAATTTCAACATCTTCTTTTCTCTTTTTCAACTGATCCCTTCCTGTTGGTCGACTTGGCCTTGGCAACTTTGCCATGATATACTTGTCTTGGTAACTGTCTTGGGATGGTCTTGGGATGGTCTTGGGATGGTCTTGGCAAATTCACTTGTTAACCCTTGACACACAGATATCACAGCGTTCGAATCGACCCCGTTCATTACTGCAAACTGGAGGCCTATCTGGCAGAACGCCGAAAAAAAACATCCCGGTTCGACAGAAATGGAATACCCGAAGATCCAGCCCTCGCGCGACTGAGGCTCCTACGACGAACGGTACGCGACGACCCGACTAGGCTTGGCAAGACGGTGCAATTCCTCAAGACTCCGTATATGCTTCGCGAGTCGTACCATGTCGAGCTGGCACAGACTATCGCCGTGCTGCCCAACTTGAAGTACGTCGACCTCCCCGAGGGCATGTTCTCCGACGAACCGGCCTATGCCACGCTGCGGCTCGAGGTCCAGGCGCGATGCCCCAATCTCCGCAAGACGACCTTCCTAGGCGGTTCCGAAAAGAGCTTCTCGGCGCTCATGTCGGGCCAGATCTGGACCCATCTGGAAGTGCTGGAACTGAAGCAGCTAAAAGTCGATCCCAAAGTCCTGAGGGGCGTACTGACGCGTCTGCCGCATCTACGCGCCCTCAAAGTCGCCGAGACGTTTAGTCTATCAGATGAGGTGCTCGCACCGGATGAGAACCTCCCCTGCCTACCAGCGCTCGAGGAACTCATCCTCAAAGATACCCCGAGCCTCACGTCCGCCGGTCTCGTGGACTACCTTTCCTTTTACGAAACCCAGCAGTCCCTCCGGGTGCTCACTCTCAAAGACACGGGCATCCAGCCCTGGAAACTGCAGGAGGTCCTCGCCATGGCCCCATCCCTCCGAACACTTGCCATCCAAGCCCAAGTCCGGGACGCCTTCCCCTCCGGATCCGGCGCCCAAGTCCAGCCCCTGATGCACAAACGCATCCGCACTTTCCGCTATGAAATCTCTGCCGATTCCGCGGCCGGACCCTTCGCCACGCAGGGCTACTACTCGTATCTCTCCAACTCTGTCCTCGCGGGCTGTCTCCCCCGTCTGCGTCGCCTCTACGTCCTCGATGAGCAGTTCCCGAAGCTGCTCCAGAACTTGCCGCCCCCGGCATCTACATTCGCAGGGTCCGGCGGCGGCGGCAGCGGCGGTGGTGGTGGTGGGCGCAACCGTTCCGAATCAAGTGCCTCGGCGTCATACTGTCCTCCCTCGCTGCGCGTCTGTCCTCCCGCCGGGTCGGGCGGTACTCTCTCGTCGTCGTCGTCATCATCATCGCCCCCTCACTCGCCCCCCCGCGCAGGATACACAGCTGGAATCGCGGGCGTGCTTGGCTCGAATAACCCGTTTGCGCCGCAGCAGGGCAGACCCAGTGCCGCCGGAACGAGATATTCGGGATTGGGATCAAGGCCAGCCCCGAGACAGATGCTGGAGGTGTATACCAAGAATAGCGATTCAGGACAGTGGGATTTCGCGCCTATACGCTCTGTGACGGGCGCGGTTGGCCCGTATAGACACCGCCCGTCGAGTAGTTTTGGGCTCGCGGCGGATGTATCCGGGCAGGGATGGGATCGGGGAGAGGCACGACGTAGTATCATGGTGGGGAATGGGACGGGGAGTTTCTTGCCTTTGCCGTTGCCGGTGCTGGTGTCGGGTGGGCAGGCACAGGGACAGGTACAGGTACAAGGACAGAGTCAGGGGCCGCGGGAGGCTATTTCGGGGTTTGCGATGCAGAGTGGTGGTGGTGGTGGTGGTTCGGATGACATGAGGCCGAGGAGTAGTGTGGGGGGAAGAGAGCATCGGACGATGTGGGATAGGTAGGATGGGAATATACAATGGGGGTGAGTTTCGTGAGGAGGCTGGACCCGGTAGGAGATGGAGGCGGTGTGGGAGGAGGGAGGGAGGCAAATGGAGCAGAATCACGGAGCAGTATGGTTTATTGGAATGACTTTGCGGAGCGATTAATACGATCCCAGCAGCAGCAGCAGCAGCAGCAGGCAAATTCGTTTTCTTTGTTCAAATACCGAGCTCGCTGAATTCAGGCATCACATTCACATTCACATGTATGAGCCAATCTGGTGCTCTCTGCTTTACGAACGGATTCGATACCATGACGCACATAGCCCCTGGATTAGATCAAGTGACGTATGTGCGTATGTATTGGAGAGTGTCTGTGTGTTCCGCTTAAGTGGTTTAGTTCAATGCTAGCTTCTGACTCGGTTATCGCCGTTCAGATCACCTACCTACCTAGCATGGAAGGCTCCGTCATCTGATTCTATGGAACTCTCCTTGCGCAATACATACATGCATAGGTAGGTAGGGAGGACCGAGGGCGACAAGGTCGACCCGATGACGCCTGCAGCCTGTGTGTGATGGATTTGTCCCGTCGTGGGCCGTGGGGCTGTCAGGACGTGCGCGTGGCCCGTGGTGTATACAAAATGCCAACGGGAGTGGTAATGGCGATATGATGGTGGTAAATCGTGCCAGTCGAGTCAATCGTGTAGGCCGTGCGAACGGTGTAAATCGCGCCTTGACTGTCTTCATCGTGTTTGCCGTGTTCAATTCATGTGAAAGTGTGTTGGGCAGTGCTCATCGTGTCATTCGCAAGCCCGTGTTAGTCATGTGAACGAACTGTGTTTGGTTTGTCGTGTCAATCGCCAAACATGTTGGGTCATGTTTAAAGTTTTGACTCCCGACGGGATCAGTACCAGTCATGTCAACTTTGTGTGTAGTTGGAATCTGGATCGTGTAAGCCGTGCAAAACCGTGTCAGTCGCTCTACTCTACAAGCGCCATGAATCGCAAAGCATGTCCAACCTTGAAAGGCATTCGACATTCGCTTTGAATCGTGTACTACAGCGCAAGATGTCTCCGGTGTGAGAGGAGGTTCACCCACGTCGGGACAATCATGTAGACCAGACCGTGCGAATCCGTTGTGGTTTCATCATGTCAATACTATATGAATCGCAAAATGTTGTCGTTTCTGTCAATTTGGTTCATTGCACGTTGACAGCCGTGTCAAGTTGTAGAGGCCGTTTGTTCCATCATGACCATCGCGTAATGTATATCGCCACGCACGTCAATCATGTAACTCATGTTATGTACTCCTCTTGAATCCATGTTTAAGCGCAAAAGTCGTAATGGCCCTCCCTGATGGGTTTGAAAGAGTCAATCACTTTGAGCCCGCGTCTAACACCACACCCTCGTTGCATGTATTCACCCATGTACACATGTACATGTAACATCACACGACACGTTGGACCTGTAAAGCTCAATTGATTGCGTACCAGCGTCTAAAACACTTTTCCGCCAGTCCAGAAAACATGTTTTATCTGGCTAGAAACTGTAGGTTGCGTTGACAAACACTACACGTACCCGTATGCATTCGAACTGAGATGTTTTCACGGCGCGCAGGGTAGTCAGACACAATGAGAAGGGGGCCCGCGTCATTATCTTCTTAGACAGCCATGGAGGATATTGGATCTACTCTGCCTTTTCGGTTCAGTTTAGAGTAGTCATTAAGCTCAGCCAACGACTGTTCCCCATCGTCGCATCCCGCGGCCGGCTGGGGCTGGTCGCTGGAATAAGTAAAACCTCCCCAGCCCCAGCCATACGCCACAACCACGGCCGCGCCACAGCTACATATATGTACCTAATGTATGTGTGTACGTCATTTGACAGCTCATCGTCTCGTCTGGGGGCTGGTCCCTGGACCCCTCACACCCAACAATGGCATTGCTTGCATCGGCGCCGCCCTACCTACCTACTCCATACTCCGTACGCATAAACTTCCCGCGAAAGAAAGCACAAAGAAAGACCTCACAAGCGTCAACAAAGACGATCATGGGACCCGATTGCGGAGTGTGGACCCAGCGCTCGGTTTTACCAGCCACGCGCTCGGTTGGGCGCCCGGTTGCGGACAGGAGGCAGGAACAGGAGCATGGAAGAGGACTCAGGACTCGGGAGCGTCATGCGACTGCACCCGACGGCGGCAATCTGCATGACATTCTCCGTACCGTGTACGACGAGAAGTCAAAAAGGAATAGTCGCTAGTCGCATCATCATCTGCTGCGACTGCTGCTGCTACTGCTGCTACTGCTGCTGTTTGGCGAAGCGAAGCGAAGCCATTTCTACATACTCGAGGCTCTCAAATCTCTATGGTTTAGTCATGAAATCTTGGCGAAATGATTGGCTCTTGTGAACTTGAGATAGCTCGGCTGTCGATTGGCTTCCCCAGCTTCGCCCATTCGCCCCTTCGCCCACCGTAGACTGCATCGCCGGATGCGGCCGCGCCGTTGTCCGTCGTTTCATCTCTGGTGCGCCGCCGATGTGCGCGCAGGGGGCTGGGTGCGGCGAAACGCTACCACGTGAGGCGCCTGAATGGAATCAAGTACATACCTATACCTATCATGTACGACGTTAATTCCGGGTGCAACAGCGTTGTACGCTTGCGGTGGGCACCCGGACGACGAAATAGTTGCCAAGCCATGCAGCTCGCCGACCTTTTCTCAGCAAAAGGAACGCTGACATCTGACTTGGCTTGAGTCCTTGATTGACTTGATCATGCCAGTTCCTTGCCTCGCTGTCACGGTGCCCGACGCACAGATCGGCCCGTATATACGGAGTGGGACATTCTCCGGCAACTTCCCCACACTGCTGCGCTTGATCCAGGCCTCCTCATACATATGTATTCCGCTGGCCTCCAGGCTCTGGATTACCTTTTCCCCTCTATCGTCCCTCGCTGTCTCGCCCATGTTAAAAAAAAAGCCACACAGACGAGAAGAAAAGAAGCAGGGAGGAAGCAAGGAACACTGGGCCGACCCCTGGGCCCTGGGCATGGTCTCGGCGGCCGACAGCGCGGCGTACATTCGACAGCGGTTTCGATGAGTCTTACCGGCCGAGTCAGGTGACGCACATAGGATAGGTAGACAACCGAGTCACTAATTCTGAGACCTTCGCCACGAGGGCACCGAAGCAGGCCTCATTGTCTCCGTCATTTCCGTGAACTCCATAAAAGGCATCTGTCTGAGACTCGCTTCGCATGTACCCCCTAGGTATGTACATATATCATCTATTAGATGACAGTTGGTGTCACTGATAGGTGTGGCGCTGGCCCATCATCATCAACACGTGCTCCCCTTGCAGCATTAGCCGCAGCCCAGCGTACCTATAGGCTATGCTGCTTTCCTCACGCATCTGGCTAGATCATTGAAAGCTGTTGCGGCGTTGCCTTTCTCGCGTTGAGACGCGACTTTGCAGCGAATCGCGCTTCCCCGTGCCGCTACCCCGGAGGCTGGAGCCGATACTCCGCACTCCGTAAAGCCTGAGAAAAGATCGGTCTGGTCATACATTGATGATTGTATCGCGGTTGCAGGCTGTCATTCCAGGTAAGTACCTATGTTGTACATGTACATAGTACATATACACAACTCTCTTGGTCTTCACACACTCCGTAGAAGCTCTAGATTTCAGAGTCCAGAGACGATAAACAGAGCCAGGGGTACTTGGTGGCTGTCGATCGTCCTGGCATTCTTTAGCGGTGTGGAGTTGCCACTGCTTGCCATGCCACTTGCTGCCAAGTTCCTCTCTCCTTTCCGCCTCCTCGTGGCTCTAATCCAGGCCAAGTTGCCGCCCGTGCCACTGGACTGGCGCCAGACGGTGCCGTCGAGAAATCCATTATTCTTACCTGTCATTTTAGTAGCGCGTACGGAGTAAAGAGAAGACGAAACACCACAGTCCACGATACAGACGCTGAGGCCAGAGCATGTTGCGCAGGCCTTAAAACCAGGGGCCGGAGACAAAAATCGGCATGAGACGGTGCGGCAATGGCAGCTAATGTGCTCTCTGGTGTGCGTCCGTGTCGGGATTATGCGCGTGTCTGTCTCACCATTAGATCATCACTCCTTCAAGGCGATTTCTGTAGATGACAGAAGGCCAAGTCGAGGGCGCTGTTCAAGCATCCCACAGTGATTCCCACTGCATCGCGGCTCCGTCGATGCTACTCCGTACACTCAATGCATATCAATTCTCCAGTGTTAAGTGAGGAGTGGGGACTTGGCAATGGAATCGTGCTTGGGGAGCCTGGAAAAGATGAGGTCAGAAACGAGGTTAAAACTAAAGAAGGGTCTCGTCACTCTAGTCAGGGATTGGCGTCCCTCATCCACCCATTGCTGCGGATGGAGAGCACTTGAAAGAGTCCTTGCTCAAGATCGTCATGAGAGTACGGCACTTCTCCATTGCAAATTCATGCAGTTAGAGACGGATTGGTTTTACGTTGTGAGCGTGATGCATGCATATGTATGTAGTTGTCGTCGTCATGGCCAGATGCCAGCCCTACCTACCTTAGGTAGGTATATATCTCTTCACACATTGCGACTCGACAGAGAAAACGATGGGATTGGACGGTCAAAGCGCTACCGTTGACAGGGTTGTCGACGGTTGTCGTTGATGGCAAACACCACCGTTCCGAAGCCAAGTGGCAGCAGAGACCGCCATGCCAAGAAAGAAGACGGCATCTAGAACCTCGTCATTTTTCCTGCTTCCAAAGTCGGCGTTCCTCCCGACATGAGATCGATAGTTGCAGTCAGTTTCCCCTTCGAACGCGAGATGTGGGGGCTGCTTCGGCTCCGTGGTTGGCCACTAGTGCAACAGCAATCATTTCGTTCGGAATTGCAATTCAGGAATGGAGATAATCTTTGAGCCTTTGTGAGCCTAGCCGATGACAATCATGAGGCGATTGCTCATGAACTCGGATAAGTCTGGGGGAAGCCTACCGGGCGACGAAGCTCTGGTGGGCGAACCACTGATGAGTGTGATGACGGGAAGTGGCAGAGGCGTAGCAGACAGATTGGAACAGCCACCAATCTCATATCGCGACGGCCAAAAAGAAAGGGCAAGTACAGTAAGCTTTCGTGAGGATATCGCGTCCGTAGCGGAGATTTCCTGCCTCCTTGTCTGCTGTCCACTTGTGAAGCATTCGCAATTACGTGAAAAGTTGACAGTAGGTAGGTAATCCACCATCTGCCGCCCGAAAAAAAAGCTGGCCAGCCACCTCCCCGTACCGCATCCCAAAGTACAGAGACGATCCAGCATACGGTGCACATCGCGATGGTAATGACGAGCGATGACAAAAGAAGTTAAGAACTGATGTTTAGACTGAAAGGAGGGGCATCCATGGAATCATCCTCCTTCCATCTGGAGACGTTGCTGGCGGCATTTTGCCTGCCAATTGACGAGGAACGTTCCTTCCCAACCGTGCCCGCGGTGCGCTTATGAAACACATTGCGTGCGGCACGGAGTGCTTTGTGCATGAACCAAGCTGGCGTCCCGTGATCCCAAAATCCCCTGACCCAGGCACAATCAACCATACCGTACGTATAGATGCGATCGAATATGCCATCATCGGCATTTCCTATTCCTCGATAAACCCACAACTGCTGTCGCCGTCGTCCGCCGTCGTCCGGCCCGGGCGATGTCTTGCTCTCGAGTCTCCCGTCCTGGACACTGTCTCTAAGTACAGAGCACAAAGTGCATTATAGGGCGAAGAATCCGTGCACTCCGAAATGGTAGAAGAGGCAGGAGCGCTCGGAGTGGCTGGCGGTGTACCCAGTGCGCAGAGGCTACCGCTTGCTCCATTAGCACGGTAGCCACCTCCCGCACAAAGCGGCCAGGGGACGTCAAGCGGAACACGCCATCTCGCCCGGATCCTGGCAGATTGGAGCTAGTTGTGGCAGGAACCAGGGTCCTCTGGGTCCTCTGGGATGGCAGGATGAATGGCGCGAAAGCAGAAACACACTCGGCCTTATAATAAAATAGGTGGGGCTAGTCTATCACCCTTTCGCGCGGCGCATGGGTACTTGAGATGACTGAGGAAAGTCGGCCCAGCCGCCTTGTACTTTGGCGCTGCTGGTGTCTTTCATCCATCCATATCTCGTCGGCGCCTCCCAACTCGCAGCATCCTCCCAATGTTTTCCCTTCTTGCCATATGCTCTCTTCACATACCATCGCCATTCCCATACATCTAGGGAGTCGGACTCACCGCGCATGCAACATTCCTGTGCCCTGCCTCCAACCACGCCAGCCCGGCTCTTAACGACTCTCCCTTGAACACTTGGCCGTTTGTCCCTCATTATTGGATTCCTTTCCCTGTTTCAACGGCAAACCTCTTATACACGTACGCTTGATTCTGCACCAGTGCGCGCCTGAGTAGATTTTCTCTTGACGTTCGCCATTTTTCTCTCTATCCATTCTTGTAGACACAACTGGCTACTAGGGAGACGCGACAAAACTATACATACGCAACACGCCAATTACAGAACGCCTGAGTCGAGTAGCCAAGGTTGAAGGCGCGAGGACGCTACACATTCTTTCTGTCCACAACCCCCCCTTTTTTTTCCGTTGTCCCAATCCTCTGTCTCAAGGTTCGATCCTTGGGGGTTTGGCCCTTCGAAACGCATACCAAGAGGTGTATAGTATAGGCCAAGGAGCCACTTCACACATACCTCACTCGCCAACCACCGCGTACCTCTGCCATCTGGTTTCAAGTTGTCCACTCAAAACTATGCCAGTCATGCCGCGTCTACAAGAACAGGGCTCCATTCCAGTCGACCGGTCCACCGATGCTGCCACCGGCCAAGCGCACTCAGACATGTTTTATAGAGGAAGCTCCCTCTGCTCCTCCGCTTCTTCCTCGCCTGTATTCTCGACTACGACCTCTGAACCAAGCTTCCTTGATCAGCAACCAATTAAATACCAGCTCTGCTCGCGTGGCAACCCTCAGTGTGACAAGAAGAACAACAATCAACAGACCCCAGCGTCGACTAGGAACGACAACAACAGTGCTACCATCAGCCTAAGTGTCAGCAGCAGTGATAGGAGCACAAACAAAAGCTCCGAGATAGAATCCCACGACGACACCGACCACCACCACAATAACAAGACCATCAACACGATGTTGTCAGTCGACAATATCAGCAACAGCAGCAGCAACAGCAGCATCAGCAGCTTTAGCCTCCCCATAAGGGATGAGGTTCCCGTGTTGCCTCCCCGAAGTGCGAGACGAGTGTCCCGACTCATGACCCCGATTCCTCCCAAGAAGACTGCAAGTAGCGAGCGGCCTATGCTGCCACATGCCGCACCGCACCAAATGTACCTATCATCCGAGGAGGATGCTTCTTCCTCAGCCGATGACTTTTCCGACTTTGCCGAAGATCCTGAGTCGGACAGTGAGAACTCACACAAGTCGACAGCGCGCATGGTGTCGGTCAAATTCTATGGCAAACCGTCCATTGTCACCATGCCTTCACGAAGGTCCATCTCGCCAAGCTCCAGCAGCAGTCGGCCGACTGGCCCCGCCATCTTGCGAACCTTGACCGAACCCGCCCTGAGCCGCCCTCGATCCATTTCCTCGACCTGCTCTCTCACGCCAACCTTTAATCACCCACCGCGATCAAGCAGCATGATGACGGCTAGCTTTGCAAAGAAGCGTCCTGGCTTCTTACAGATTGATCCCTACGCCAAAGGCAACGAGGACCTGCCCGAGATAGGCTCGGCCCGCACACCCAAAACCCCCACGGCCATGTTCCGAAAGACCCTGAATCTCGTCAAGAAGCGTAGCAAGCAGAATTTGCAGCCAAGTGAAAGCCACATTTCCCACATGGAACAAGTGGGCGAGGTTGAAGAGGAGCACGACCCTCGACAGAGTATGTGCATGGGGTCTTCAACGCCATCGTCGGTCAGCTACCAGGACATTATGAGGAATGCCAAAAGAAACACGTTCCATCCCATCTCTCGAAGTGAGGGGTCGACTCCCAAATCACCAAAGCATCGATTCCGGTCGGGGTTGTCATTGACCCGCCAAAGGAGCGTCCGGGCATGAGTTTGTGCCAGTTTGACATTTACACTGACGGTGGGCACTTTGGCCACCTCATTACGATTTGAACGATGCGGCTGCTTTATTACAACGCGCAAGGTTTTTGCGAGGCTTGCATATTTTTTTGTTGGTGCAGCACTTTGGAGTTTCCAGGGACAGGATCTAGTGGGCGTTTGTGGAAGCGAAACTCTGACGCCCCTGACGTACCCGATCTGGCCCCCTTTTTTATATAGCTAATTTTGGGCGCACCTGAATTTTTTCCTTTGGACGGGCAGTCACCTGGCGCATCTTGGGACCTGGCGCACGGATGATACCGAGTACCCCTACTGTTTTGTTTGGTGGACGAGTTTGCATTTATACATGGGAGGGGCCTTTTTGTTCCCAGGGGCGTATGCAGCTTTTGTGGGAAGGCGTTTTGGAATGAAACAGGAATTTAGGTTTGGCTTTTGGTCATGCAGAGGCTGGCTACCTACGCGATGAGGAAAATGAGACTCTGGAATGAAGTCTTTTCTGCAGAGATGTATACATAGTCTAGGAGGTGACAATTGTATTTAGAGTACACAATGACAAAGTTGATTACTGTATTCTTGAGCTTGACTACCTGGAACTTAGGTATGCACGTAAAGTCGTGACTCCGTATAAACTTGGAACTTCCACCTACCATCGAGCACGAACCATCCCACATAATCGTGCCGAACATCCCGGCTATAGAGGCCTCACTCAAGGTAGCTTGGTACGATTATGTGGGATGGTCTGTGCTCGATGGTAGGTGGAAGTTCCCAGTTTCTACGGTATGTACATACAGACTCCAGAGTACGTATTCCCTATATTTGAGCTCGAGAATGGGTGAGGGTGAGAATGCCTAAAATCGGTGATCCACCATGCCGTTGCCGTTGCCGTTGCCGTTGCCGTTGCCGTGCATTTGCATTTGCATTTGCATTTCAGTGTAGACATGTGGGTTCGTTGATGATACCTGTCGAAAGTCGAAACGTGCCGTGCCGTCCCGTGCAATTCTGCGCGCTGCAGGCGGATACACATGTACCTACCTAAATACCTAACGTAGATGCAACCCCCTTTTTTTTTTTTGGGTACGTAACCAGGGAAGTAATTTTCTTGGTGTACCTATTCGCCCAGAACTACATGCGATGCGTGGATCATCAAGTTAATGGCGCCATGTTCCATATGTTTCCTCCAGTCTTGCCCAAGGTAACAACATACCTTCATGTAAACATATGTATGGTTAAAACTGTATCTACATACGGAGTAGGTACCTCCCTGTTTTCTGTATGTGTTGTTGCCCGTTTCTCTGCATTCTTCGGGTGTCCTGTTTCGATCCTGTTTCTGTGGGGGGGGGGGGGGGGGGGGGGCCTCGGATATCCCCTTTTGGTGCGATGAGGGATGGGGGGGAGGTCTCGTTGTGTCTTGGTCTGTTTTCTCTTGTCCTGACCTCTGTCTTTGATGGGATGTGGCGCCGTGGCGGTGGTGTGTGTACGGTGTACACTGTACAGTGCCTGCGTAGAGCGTTCATGTACCGTGTTTGGCCTCCATCCCGATTCCCAAATACATACCTACACAACCTTATCACCATCTTTTCTTTGTTTCTCTCTTTTTTTTTTATGTGTGTGTGTGTGTGTGTGTGTACTCCGTACCTTGCAGACTTGCGCGTCAAATTGAGCAACTTTCTTTCCATTTCGTTCAATGTATGCATGTCTTTTCGGGTTCGTTTGTCATTTATTGCATGCAGGCTGCAGCCCCTTTCATGACGCCAATTGCCCGCTGGCCCTGCTCTTTTACTTTGTGTCACTGTGTGCCACGGGGGTGAACCCTGCCTCCATTATAGGTTTCCCACGCCATCTTATTGCGGTCGCCTTCAAGCATTCAGGAACTCTGCATTTTGTAAAAGTTTAGCCTGCTTTGCATGCCTTTTCGTTATGTACCTATGTATGCGTATGTATACATACCTATATAGCCATTGCCAAGCCGAGAGATAGGCGCGCAGCCATTCCCAGGGCCATGATCCAGTGAGCAGGGGTGTTAGACTATCCGAGTCGGTGTGTGACTTTTTTTTTTGCTTCATTTTCTTGAATTCTTTACCAGGTTGTGCGAAGTTTGTTAAGAAGAAAAAAGGAACGAAACCTCTTTTCTAGCAGGGCTTCCTCGGTTAAAAGTTGATCGCTTGCGGAGGTAATGCAAGGGCGCGGGGAAAACGATGTATGTACATAGGAAGTACGTACCTACGGATATCTACGGATATGGACATGGACATGGACACCGGGAGTTGAGCCGCTCGTTGGCATGGAAGGTGAGGAAGAGCGGAGTTGTGATGCTACGTTCTGTTGTGAATGAAGTTTTGATTTGAAGCAAATACGATACTTTTAGAGAAAAACATTCAACCACAGAGTCTCCGTACAGTGTGTGTGTGCATTATAACTTTTCGTAGGCGGGAGGCACTCCGTACATGGCGATAGAGCAAGAGAAATCACGCCTTTTACATAACAAGGAGCAATGATGGCACCATTGACGAGTCATTACGAATATGTATACACATCTATGATCTACCCATCACAGTCCATCTCTCTCTGATATACATGGTACGCTGTTACGTCTCGCCTTTCCTTGTCAGACGCCACATTGCTTTGCCCAAGACGCGCGGCTCAGACTCTCAGTCGTGGCATCGTGAACACGTGGGCGTGTCGGCGCTGCCCGCAAACTAGCCAAAAGAAAGCAGTCAACAGATGGATGCTCCCGAGTCCGACTCCCAAAGGAAGCAAGAAAGGCGGGCGGAAAGACGCGCGCACTTGGAGGGGACGTAGGTACTGTACATACCTAACCACAGGCCCATGGGGAACAAACACATGTACAGACAGCCAACAGGAGGTAGGTACCTATGTACTTACATACGGGAGTACAGAATGGATACATACATCAGAAATAGGGACATGCGGACTGGCGGATCTCCCACGCTGCGAACTCCGTACATCTGCATTTGCATGCATGCAACTCGCATGCAGGTCCCTCTCTCGACACGAATATGTATGTGTGTGCCTACTCCATACTCCGTATGTACTCCGTACGTCGCAATCGCTTCCAAGTTTCTCTGTTCCGCGGTGGACACTGGCGCTCAAACCCGACGTGCCTGCAATGCACCATGACGATCATGCAAACATGTCACCACACCAAAAAAAAAAATCAACATACATAACATGCACAACGCGCCCATCAGATGATGCCGCGCACCGGCTCATTGGATGCATACACATCTACCGATCGATATCTGCGCCAGGACTTAGCAGGGGCACGACTTTGCCTTGTCGTCGGCTTGATCTCTCGGCCGGGGGGTAATGGATGATCGCTACTCCGCAGTGTAGGTCGTTAGAATGATACAGTACATACTCCGTACTCCGACAGAGTACTGGGATGCCAATTTATATTACGTAGGACCAGTTCCCGGTCTTCGGACTTTCTGTCCATCATTCTTTCTATTTTTGCCTGTGCAACAAGAGTATGATAAGATAATTTTAAGTTCGTGATGTGGTGCACAGTGCGAATTGTATCACAGAGTACGCGATAGGCACATATTTGCTTAGCATCTGCCCCGGCATATGCCCTTTGATGCCGCCTCGATGCCGCCTTCGACGTCTTGCCCTTATTGTTACGGAAACCTCGGTACATAGTGAGATAATTCCGTATGTACTCCGTATCCCTGGCCTCTGTCCGGCATCGTCTCAACGCCGGACGGCACCACGCCTTTCCGACGGGCAAGCCAAAGAATGTATGTACTCCGTACACATGTACATATGTTCCAAGTTCCAACAGGGCCCGCCGCAGTGGATGATGGAGCCGACACGAAGCCGAGATTGCAGATGGACAGAACCCCGGCATGATTGGAGTTTTGGCGGTCAAAGGGTCAAAGCCTCAAAGGGGCAGATGACATGTGGTTGGTTTGTTCGCGCGGTGGGGTCCTCGGGTGATTTTGATGCGCAATAAGTTCTGGTTTTCCTGGGAATCTGGAGACTGGGATAAGTGACCCGCTTGTCGCTCACACCAACTTTACGTCCATGTACTCCGTACATACATACCTACATACAACCTCAAGGCTCACCGGGCTCGGGCTTCTCACCTCCACTCCGGCCGAAGTCCGTACTCACTCAAGCACTGTGCATGTGCGATAATGTACATCTGCTCATGAAGTCATGATCTGGTTTCTGCTTCCATGGCCTTCAATTTCCTTTGTTGCTCATGTATCGCACACCGCGCGAGCTCAAGCCTTCGTGCTGCGATACCGTCCCGTCTCGTTCCTTGTCTGGTGACTCTGGTCTGCCCTGTGATCTGCAATGGCAAGGGGTTCGGTACCTAGGTATTTAGGGCTCTGGGATGGGGATGAAAAAAAAAATCCAAAAAAAAATCGAGAAAACTTTAACCTCATCCCTGATGTCGATGTAAATACCTATGTAATCATGCGCCTGCCACTACTGATCTCTGTCCATCTCACTGAGTACATACCTATCTCGCTACAGTATCTAGCTCCGGTGAGGTTCCGGGCAATGAAACCTATGCCGCCCGCAGCCCTGTCGGCTTGAGACAATTGTCAAGCAGATGCTGACAGGCCAAAAGCTTGATAGGTCCATGACAGCTTTCTCCTGATATATGAAGCGAGTGTGCGAGTACACCCACACAAATCAGCTTATGAAGTATGTACTGTACATAGGTACAGACTACAGAGTACCTAGTGTAGTACCATCGTACATATCAAGGCCGATGTACCTAGAAGGTCTGGCATGCTGCGCAAACGAGACCCAAGAGATATGAGCTTATTACTTAACACCTTCAACAAAACAGAGCTCGTGCTGCTAACAAAGATAAGAAGTCTCCTGCATCAACTAAACTACCTCCCACACACAAACATACTTCATGTACATACTCCGTAGATGTGCGACTACCCACCACCTCTCCCTCCCGCTCCCGCGCTGTGAAACCTTCCGAGTCCCGAGTGCCCGTTACAAGAAAGAAACTTTCTGACCTGCCCCCTTCAATTCATTCCCGTGCTCATTCCCGTCTTCCGTTGCGGCTTTTCCCCACTTTCTCCATACGGACGGCCGTATTTTCCCTACACATCTGTTACTGTAGACAACTCTCCCGCGGCCCGCCTAGGTGTCACAGGTCTGAGACGAGTTGTTATTCTGTCGACTCATAGGATCAGAAAAAAGACGGAGGAGCCTCAGAGGAGGAGCAAAATAAGGCCGAGGATGAACAATATTGATCAAGAGTGGCAGATACCTACCTAGTTGGGCATTGGGACTGTCCTGGCCGGAAGTGATAGCATTAGCCGCCGATGGCCGCTGGCGTCGAACTAACAAAAAGTGGCGGTGGTCATTCAGAGTCTGATACATATATGTATGTAACATAGATATAAATAGTGGCGGTGTTATGGAGCGAAAGTTATGACGTAGGGTTAAAACGTAAGACCGTTGGCTGTGTTGGTTGGTACATAGTAGTGAAGATAGGCGTTGGTTCTCTATCCGGAAGAGTTCACATCTCGTAATAACGTTGCGAGTCAGGGGCCAGTACCTACCTACATACTACATATGTATGTACATATTCGTCCCTTGTAAGTCCCTCATATAGGTTCACACAGGTGACAGAGGTCAACATGAAAGCAAGCATCCGCGCGATCCCGTGGTTGCACATTCTTAGCACGGCTGAACACAATGTGCACTAGTTGGTCACGGATCATCCGCGCCAAGGAGTGCAGGCTCGAACTTATAGAGCTTTGAAAGGTAGTACTTGCTTTCGCCCAGATTTACAAAATTAGGTGAATTAAAAAAAAAACCACAAGCAAGAAACACAACTACAAGAAGGCATAAACAGAGATAGCAAGTCAAACGCAGTGCATTATAGTATCGAATATATAAGCCGCCCGATATTGGATGCAGCATCCCTCCCCCGCCACAATCCCTATCAGTATCCCGATTTCTCGTCCAATATATTCCGCCATCCTGTATAACTAGGAGAGCAAACCAAACAAACAAAGCCAATGACAATGCCGATTCGAATATAAGGCCCAATCAAAACAAACAAGATGCAGTCAAGACAAAAACCAGAACCGTTATCGTACAATAGCCCTTCCATTATCCATCACGATTCATGACACTACTTTCCGTTTAGCGCAGCCGGTAGCAATGGACTCTCCATGCCAGATTTCGTCCGCAGCGTCAACGGGAAAGGATAGTCGTCGGGGTCCTCCTCGTCACTAGAATATCCAGTTACTACTTGTTCAGAAAGCAATCAAAAAAGACAAAAGGATGCTTGGGGCACATACGGCAACTTCCACGCTACATAATCCTCCGTACTCAATCCCTCATGACTCTCCTGCAGACTGGCAAAGTCCCCCGGCGTCATCATGCCGCTCCGATCCCGTGGCGATCCCGGCACCGAAAACGGTCGCGAGATCTTCTGCTCCACGCCTGGGATAAAGTCATCGGGGTCTTCGTCGCCCGTAAAGGAGCCCGGGTATGCTCGGCGCAGGGCCAGCTGCCGAGCCTTGACGTACTCCATGCCCATGCGCTTCCAGTCCAGTAGGTCGCTCAGCCGCTCGGTTCGATTCCGTTGGTTGATGCGTTGGCGTCGGCTCTTGCCGCAAAAGTCATACATGTATGATGTGAGCTGGTTGACCGAATCGTCTACACCTTTTGTTCGGCGATCGACAATGTAGATGCCGTAGTCACTCGAGTTCTCAATCAGCTCTTCCATGTAGCACCCGAATCCGGACAGGTTGGTTGTGATGCTGGGCACACCCATGACGGTGCACTCGGCGGGGGTGTACCCCCACGGCTCGTAGTACGAGGCGAAGATGCCCAGATGGCAACCGCGCACAAAATCGTCATAGTCTAAAGGAAGCACCGGGTTGGCCGAATTAAGGAACTCTGGGTGGAACACGACTTTGACACGGTCGGATGGGTGATTGAAGAGCTGTACGCGTCTGATTTGGTTTAGCACAGGATCATCGTGGTCGTTGACCATGTTGTGCGTGACAATCGGCGGCAGTCCTTGGCGTTTCATGGCAAAGAGGCGGCGACGGAGCAAGACGCGGTCCTGACCCGAAATGAGCTCCTTCTCATCTGGCATTGGGTCTCCCTCGTGCCACTTGAGCGACCGCTCGAATATTCTTCGACCAATGCTCTGCTCAATCATGGTTGTTGTATCCCGCAACGACTTGAGGACGGCCTGGCCCTTGAGCGCCTCAACCGTGAGTGACGTGGTTTGTGCAGGCATGATGATGAACGCCACGACCGTCATGTTGCTCCCCGCGGCTTTGAGGCGGTGGTTCAGGCGAGCCAAAGACTCAATAAACATGTCCACTCCTTTGTTCCGGAACTCATATCGGCCGGCTGTAAACACGTAGAGCGTATTTTCCGGATCAAAGTCATAGTGTCCGTAAAAATGGCCACGCACAAAGTCGTGTATCTTTTCCTTGGACACCTGGTGCAAATTCTGAAACTCGTGGACGGCCGAAAATTTCGTCACGTTGAGACCGTTGGGCAAAACACCATCAGGTTTTCGTTTCAGCAAATGCTCTGCCTCAAAGGCTGTGATGTGGGATACGGTTGTGAAGACATCGCAGGAGTGCGTGGCGGCACGCTCGATGCAATACCTGTGGTAGATGCCTCGCTTGCCAGCTTCCGCATCCACGTCAAAGTGCTGCAAGTTGTTGTAGAAGTCGACGGAGCCTGCACAAAGATATCGCCCCAGCAGCGTCGCGTGCGTGGTGAAGATGGTGGTTACATCAATCCGTCTCTTCTTGGCGAGCGGCAGGGCGACACCGGCAAGCCATTCGTGGAAGTGGGCAATCACTGCCCTGTCCGTTTCATGACAGACAAACTGTAGTGTTCCCGTGTTAGCGAGCTCTGGATGTATCATTTCAAGGCAATGAATCGACTGCCGTTGAACTTACTTCTCCCAGAAACCATGCCACCAAGTATCCAAACACAATGGTCTCGTTGGTCTCGTCGTCGCCGGGGGGCGAGGGAATGGCGGAAAGGCTCCAGAGATCCGCCTTCCATTCATCCAGATAGCCATAGGCCGTCTTGGTGTCGAGCAGCAAGACTCGGGGAGCGCCTTCGATGAGCCATCTTCCGTAAAGCATGCCGATGCCTCGCTCCTTCATGGCATGCATAGTGGCTGTGATGGCCGGGTTGGTGGGCTCCATTTCCTCCACCTCGACGGCGGCCTAGACATTGTTCAACAACTGGCTCGGATATTTTGCTAGGGAACACATCAAAGAAAGATGGGTTGAAGGGATACAGGGGAGGGCAAACATACAGAGCCATGGTTAAGAATACCAAGTAGGGTATATCGATCTCCATATTCAGCAGTTGTTACTGGCGCCTTGGACTTGATGACGGAGTAGATACCGCCCACTGCACCCAAGCAGAGCGATTAGTAGTTTAGAAAACATGCGAAGCACAAGAGAAGCGCAGCCTGCGAGTCTTCTTACCTCTGTGAGCAACCTCGGTGGCAATCTCGAAGAGCAGATGATTCTTGACATCGCGAGTCGGCCGGTCGGCGGGGGCGGCGGCCATGGTGAGCTCCAGTCGTGAACAAAATTGGGCCGCGATGGGGGAGGGAATGAAGTAGATGGGTAGTTCCCCGCAGATAGTCACGGGCGACGGCAGCTCCCAGCAGAGAAGCGGCTTTGCAGGATGAGAGCGAAGCTGCGATCACCGAGCAATGGCATGACAAGAGGCACGAGAGCACGGAGCACGACAAGCAAGAAAAAGTCAAACCCCCAGACAGGAGCACGAGCAGAGCGAGGCCAAGAGGCAGAAAAGGAGACGACAGGCATACAGAGGCAGAGGCGGACGATTGAATGCGGCACCGAATGCGGCACGAGTTGCGTCACAGCGGGACCTCCACGAACTGGCCAAAGGGGCAGCATTGCCTCTGCCTTGGTCTGAGCGACTCTGAGGCGTCTTGTCTTGCTTTTCTGCTCCTCTGTCTTCTCAGCCTTGGCCTGGATTTACCGTATTGGGCATCTGCGGACAATTCCCGCGGGGACAGCCAATGAGAATTACCAATGAGCAGCAAAACGGCAAGCATACAACTAACAAGCCACGAACGATGCATCACTGCAGCATCAGTGATCACGAACAAGACGAGACCCGATGCCCCGCCCCCGACCAAATGGACCAATGGTGGGACTGGATCTGAAGCCAGCCATCGCATCCAGGCTCCGTCCCGTGGTTAACGGTGTGGGTCCAAGGAGGACTCTGGGGGATCCGAAATTGCATCTTGCCACTTCATCACCGCGGCGCTTGTCTGGCCAGACAACAGGCGAGCGGGAAGAACAACTGACCCAAGCCCCTGTCACTTACCTGACCCTCTCTAACACCTGACCCTCTCCCTGGCCAATCATCTTCGAGGCACACTTTGATAGGGTTAGGTAAGCGACGCTCGTACAGTAGCATACGCATGCTGGAAACGTCGAAAACGTCCACCGTCGCCAAAACGGCAAGAATTAACTGACATACATAGTTGGATAGATGGACTAGTTCGTCTGGAATATGTAGTTGTACAGTGTTTAAATAAGTGGCTGGTGCGTTTCGCGCCACTGAACCGAGTTACCGTTTTGAAGACGTTTGGAAATACGTTAATTGTGATTAATTGTTGACCTGACCGTGTCAAAATTTCGTCTCGAAGATGATTGGCCAGGGAGAGGGTCAGGTAAGTGACAGGGGCTTGGGTCAGTTATTCTATACGCTCACAATAGGCTGATGGCTTGACAACGACACTCTTGAGCACGAATGACGAAATAATCTGCATTGAGATGGCCTTCGTAAACTCGTGGCGGCTGTCCGGGTTGTGCAGATGGGAGCAGTAAGATGGAGCGGCAGGCAATGTCTCATCCGGCAGAGGCGCCCAGGCCTCAACGCCCAATCCTGTCCTCTAGCCGATGCACGTCCACGATGGGACGATGAGTAGATATGTATCACGCTCTGTACGTATGTATATCGGCCCATCTTCTTCAGCACAAACGCCCGCAAAGTGACGAGATTCAGTGATTCTTTCCATCGTGCAGCTTCCAATGTCTCGCCCCTGATGCATGGGGGGACTACGGAGTAATTAGCTAGCAGCTTCTCCATATACCGCTTCTTTTCCTCTCAAGCCATAAAACGGAACTATTAACGCCGCTCATGTTAGTCAATGCATCTAAATGCGCGGCCAAGGTCTAGACTTCCACTGATGCTATCACGAAGGCAAGCTCTGCATAAATCTCAGCCTTGTCTAAAATGCACTATAATTGGCTAGAGTTTGATCCCCCTTGTGGGTCGGACCCCTCAATCGCAAGGCTGCCGTTCGCCTCCCAATTTTTTTCCTGAGCAAACCTGAACGCGATTTCTGTGGGTGTTGAATAGCTGTGCATCAACAATCGTTCAGTCTGGAAAGTCGGTTTTCGCAAATCGCCTTCAGAGCAAGTCCTAGAGACGCGCGATTTTCACCATCCCAGAGTTGCATAGATTCTCACCCCTGGAAGGAGCTGTATCTCCGCGCAGGTCCCGTCATCCAAGATGGACGCCTCACCGACCCAGGTGAAGGTCATCTTCACGACAGATGAGCAGGACTTGCAACTTCCCGAGACCAAGAGACAACTGCTCGTTCCAGCAGGTTCGTACAAGATCTAGATTTATCTTCCTCTCTCCAAGCATTCCTGTCTACACTCAGACGTGTAGTTTTCTTTTTCACGTCTCTGCTTCAAAAGTCTGACCATCAGGATCAACCGCTCTCCAGATATCAAACGATATGGACTGTCCCGGATCCTCAACTCCGAGTCCATGCTCGATACCTCGTCCCCCGTACCGCTCGACTTCCTGGTCAACGGCACCTTCTTGCGCACTTCCATCCAGGACTACCTCCAGTCGAATGGCCTTTCGTCCGAGACGGCACTGACGCTTCAATACGTGCGCTCTTTGATCCCACCCGTGTACCAGGCCAGTTTTCAGCATGACGACTGGGTCAGCAGCGTGGATGTTCTCTCCGCCACGGCCCCCGCCGGCAAGCGCGCCGACGGCCTGATCAACGACCGAGTCGCCAGTGCCTCATACGACGGCCTCGTCCGGGTGTGGAATCCCTCCGGGGACATCATTGCGACGACTACGGCCGGCAGAGCAGGTGGCCACACCGCCAGGGTCAACGCCGTGCGATGGCTGTCATCCAACAAAGTCGCCTCCGCGGGGCTGGACAGGAAGGTGATCGTCTGGGACTATACCGAGGCGGAAGACGGATTCTCAGGCTCCTTGAAGCACAGCATGGAGCTATGGGGCCATGAAAAGAACATCAACGCCATCGATGTCAACTGTGGCACGAAGCGCATCCTCACCGCATCCTCTGACGGCCGTGTCGGACTATGGTCGTCATCCAAGCGCGCTGCTCCCCAAGCCGACCCCGAGAGCCTACCCACCGCCCATTCCACCAAGCGAGCCAAGCTGTCTGCCGCCGCGACGACTGCCCAGCGCGGCCCGCTGGCCATGATCCCCATGCACGATAGCCAAGTAACGGCTGCGATCTTCCACCCCCACGATGCCACTGTCGCCTATTCAGCATCGCAGGACCACACCGTCAAGACCATTGATCTGACAACCCAGAGGGAGGTCTCGAGGCTAACAACCATGCACCCCATCCTGTGCGCTGCCGCACTCAACAACTCCCTCATCGCGGCTGGCTCCTCCGCCCGACACATTACTCTTCTCGACCCTCGAGAATCCGCTACTTCTACCGCCGCCATGACCCTCCGCGGCCACGTCAACATGGTTGTCTCTCTTAGTGCGTCTCCCGAGAACGACTACTCTCTTGTGTCTGGTTCCCACGATAGTACCTGCCGGGTGTGGGATCTTCGAAGCACCAGACAGGCTACCTCTGACGAGACCACGGGCGTGGTCTGCGAGCCTGTCTACACTATTGGAAGGGAGTGGCTCAATGGGAAGAAGTTGCCCACTGCGGGTGATGATGCAAAGGTTCTGAGTGTTGTGTGGGATAAGTCGTGGGGGATTGTCAGTGCGGGTGAGGATAAGAAGGTGCAGATTAATAGGGGGAGGGGGTTGTTGGCGTCATAGAGTAATTGTGTGAATTAGGTGTTGTTGTTGTTTTTTACCACAGGTTTCTGATTGGGCATTTGTATACATGATTAGATTGCGTTTGATGACGTGTGTGTTTTAATGGATTTATACTGGGTTTTCTCTATCATGTACCCGTTTCGTCTGGATATGTCGGATTCACTCGCATGTGAGTCCGTAATAAAAATCCGTTACGAGGATTAAGATCATCAAGTACATCCACAAACGTCGTTCGTATATGCAGGAAGGTGAGAAGTAGAGTATATAAAAATGTCTATACGTGAGTCTTGAGTAGGTTTCTCGAACACGCGTAATTCACAAGAAATGCCTTCATCTACCAGCCACCCTTTTGAACACATATGCGTTCGCATTCTGGCGATTCCATTATCTAGCCGTGGATTCTCGGTTGCAGTAGAGCGCGCAACTCTTTGAATGGCTTCGATCGCGATTATGAGATTTGTCTGGCATGGTCTGCATCGCACTTGGCCTCCACAAGAGGCCTCAAGGCCTGCTTTATGATGTAGGATGCATACCGTAGTAAATTGGCCACGACTCCTATTCGAACGCCGTGTTTATATGTCGAAAACGAATGAGTCAGACAAGCCGGCAGTACGCGTAGCTAGCTCCCTGTTACGGGCCTCGAATTCGACATCCTGCTCACTTGCGACACTAAGACTGGTCTTCGCACGACACCAACATGTGCGAAACCCGGGGGACCGCTGAAGTCCCGGTACGTAGACCTCATGGGCGACAGTATAGGCGATGCTCTAAAACAGTATGAGGAGTGGGGGTATCGAAAGAAAGACCAGCGTTGGGCTGCCCACTTCGTCTAGACTCCACGCCAGGTATAAAATCAGAGAAATCAGAGAATTGTGGTCTCGAAACCGACCTGTGGGACAACATATACTCCGTGTCCCTGCGTGACATGTCTAGCGGTGTTTTGCATCATTGCCTATTAATATATCGGATTAGGCTTGAGGAGCAGGCTGAACCAGAGGAATCGGAAGATCAAGCTCAACATGGTGAGGACGCTCCGGACAGGGATCTAAACTCTTGCGCTTCTCTTCCAGCACATGAAACAATTGGATACCAGCATAGGCATCCGAAGCAGAGTCTACGCGTGCATTACTTATCAGCGCACGGCACACAACAAGGAACTTCTTCCAGGGACGTGAAATGCTTACACAGAAGTTGTCGTTCGTTCAAAACATTCGTCCAATCACTCGACCTGACCCAACCTTCTTTGAATAGCGGCAGCCCCAGTATTTCCTCCACCTGCTTCGCCATAGACACAACTGTCTTGTTGATGCGCTTCGCCGTCTTGGCCTCGGTATGCTTGATTTGATTATACAAGTGACTGAGCTCGAAGATTCCGTTGACGGTTACGCCGAGATTATTTTTTATTCTCGTGCAGTCGCCCCGGATACCCACGCCGACTTTGCTCACAGTCGCGTCTTCCAAGATTTTCCGCAACGTGTGCGATAGCAGCTCGTCTGTGAGTGGAAACACAGCCAGGTGAAATAGAGCGATGTGATTGGGACTCGCGATTTGAATCAGAGATACGTTGTCACGAGCAGCATGTTCTCGAGTCGCGGAGGCTAGCCACTCGAGATCAAATCCAAGAACGTCTTCGTCGAGAAAGTACTTCTTGCAGACGGTTTCCATGCTCTCGTTCGAGGTGCAGTAATGCAGCTGGACTTGTTCGATTGTCCCAGCCGCGGATTTCCCCTTATACATGGTGTATTTCCAAAATGAGTCCCTGGAGCCTGCTTTGGCGGACCGAGCTGCATAGAACGCCTCTGGGCAAATGTTGAAGCTCAAGGACGTGCATGGTGGCTTTGCATCGGCGTTTTGCTTCGACTGCACTTTTCGCTCTCGACTTTTCGCGAAACTTTGGGTCAATGCCCACTTGAGGCTTTTTGCAAAATTCAGAGTGGTAGAAACATGCTGGCTAGCGATATCTGCTTGCGCTTTTGCTGGCGAGCAAATGTTGAAGCTCAAGGACGTGCATGGTGGCTTTGCATCGGCGTTTTGCTTCGACTGCACTTTTCGCTCTCGACTTTTCGCGAAACTTTGGGTCAATGCCCACTTGAGGTTTTTTGCAAAATTCAGAGTGGTAGAAACATGCTGGCTAGCGATATCTGCTTGCGCTTTTGCTGGCGAGACCCTCGATAATTTCGTACTTTTCAGTCGCGGCTCTACCGCTTCTACCTCTGGATCGTCCTTTCCAGCTTGAACACTCGCAGCGTCCGACCCCGTTTTCGACGATCTGAGGCCTCCCCCAGAACCAAGGCTTTCAGAGTGGAAGAACCGCGCCATGTCCAATGTTGGATATAGAGATCCGGAGCTCGGCTGGGAAGATGTCCAGCAGGGCGGAGCGAAGCAAATGCCCGTTTCGGGACTCCATAGCTGAGTCTTTGCTCCAGGTCTCAAGACTCTAGACATGGTTGATAACGGTCTCGTTGAGACTACGCTGCTGTGAAGGTGACGTACAGCCCTTGACACAGCGTGATCAATGCCACTGAGCCGAGGTAGAGGTCCGCGTGCTTCTACCACCAGCGGAACAGCTCTGTTCAAATAAGGCATGAGAAATGATAGACACAAGGTGAAAATCCCTAGTATTCCATGACAAGGGCGACCAATTGTAATGGCCTCAGGGTTGAGTGTTGCAATTTGAGGGGGAGTGGCAGCGATGACAACTGCCAAGCAATCCCCGCGATTTCGGGCTCTGCGAGGCTACACAGAACGGCATCCTGCTGCAGTCGTGGGATCACAGTGTGATTTGCTGACGCGTTGTGCGTGATTACGTAAGACACTTTTTGCACGAGCCCGACGGAAGGCCCATGTCATATCATTGCATCCGTTTCGGCAAGTCAACAACGTTCAACAAAAGAAAGCTCCTTTGGAAAATTCGTCATCTTCGGAGCTCACTTCTCACCAGCTGATCGCCCGGGCGATTCATCTCAACCTTTCCAATGGCTTCACAATTATTACCCCTCGGTGAGAGACATGGGCCACCTATCCAAATCTCATTGCGCAACGCTAACTGATCTCCTCAGAGCTCATTGACAAGTGTGTCGGCTCAAGAATATGGGTCGTCATGAAAGGAGACAAGGGTTCGCAGCCTGGCCTCTGAGGAGCCATTGCGTCAAAAGGACGTGGACTAACAGATCTGCAGAGTTTAGTGGCACCCTCGTGGGCTTCGACGACTACGTCAGTAAGTGTGATATAAAGACTTTTGAAGCCCCCTTATAGATCATGGAGACTGCTGATCATATTCGCTGACTTGGTGACTAGACATGGTATTGGAAGATGTAACAGAATTGTACGTTAATGAGGCACACATAGGGCCAAGCCATTCTTGATGAGTGAGCCCATGACTGACCTGCCGGTGTAGCGATTATACCGAAAACCACACAAAGCTGCCCAAAATTTTGCTCAACGGCAATAACATATGCATGGTAGGAATCTTTCATGCCACCAAGCTGAGGCTGCATCACTAATTCGACGTGGTAGTTAATTCCCGGAGGTGAAGGACCAGTTTAAGGACATGCTCTTGCAGAGGTACTGCGACTGCTGTCTTGGACCGTACATGCATGAGATGTTACATTGTGTGAACACATCACTTTGCCAACGTCATCCGAGAAAGATTCCAAATTTAAATCTAATAAAAACGAGAACAAGCAAGCCGATTAACTTATTTTTGATGAATCGCACGATACAGCCAGGATGCGACTTCTCCTTTTGAACAGAGGATGGATCTCTCTCTCTGACTCTAAATTGGGTTTCTGAGCTGCTGAGAGGTGTATAGCAAAAATTGATCGCTTCATATAGTGTGAAACGTGAAGGTGATATTTTGTTTCTTACTCCTGAACAGGATGAAATAAATGAAACAAAACGTGAACTGGTATCACTTCGCAATGGAAAGAGCTACAACAAAAAAAACAAACGCCGGTGCCATCTGGAGTCATGCGCAGCTTATACATGGTTCATAAATCCATTGCTTTGCATGTTTCCTTGTTCACCTGTGTTGGTGATACGCCGTAGCTCCCACTCACGGGTGAACTCCTGATGGAGCGACTCTAGCTGATTGATGAGTCGCTCACAAACATAGCAGAAAACGTCGCGAGGAGATTTGGTTCCGTCCGTTTGTAATCGGATGAACAACTGTGGCACGTTGGGATGGCCGACTACGCCATGTTAATTTGGAAAGACGCATCACGACACATAAAACTCCCCCGAGTGGAAGACGTACGCTTGTATCCCGCCATGTACACATTGGGATGCGCTTTCAGATGCTCGGCCAAGAGATTGCCAAGTGTATGGTCCTCCTTATTCAATACAAAGTCCGAGGTGTTGGACATGCCTGACATGATGTCAACATATAGCCAGACTGCAATTTGTTGACTCGACGCCACCTTACCTGAATAGACATTCTCTTCGATCTTCTTCTCGCCCTCGCCTAGCAAGAAGAGCTCGAAACTGCATAGCTGTCAGCTGGAACGCGGCATTTTTACCCAGACACAAAAAGAAACGTAACGGGTTATCTTGAAGGTTGAAGTGCCTCGGATTGCAAGCGGTCATGGCGAAGAAAATCAATGTTGAGAGAGAGTGAAGGATGCAGGAAGCCTGAAAGGCGAGAATGAAAACAGGAAATCGGTCAACTTTGACCTCGAGCCTTGAAGCACACCAGCTGGCGGCAACGAGACCAAGTGGTAACCACCTGCCACTGCAATTTTCCAAGTCTCAACCAATCTTTATGCCATATCCTTCCCAACGACTTCATGCCGTGCGACTTCCGAGTATAGGAACATCCTAGGTCGGTGTCTGGATCGATAACGATGGGGGTTCTTGACGTGAAGACAAATGCAGTCTTTGTGTTGTTCGTTGTTCATGGACGACTGTGAGAAGCGCCACTCGGTGCGATGAACTCGGCTGCAATATTACTATCGAACGCGCCTTATGTGACATACCGATCTGGGGCGTTCATGGTTCTTCCTCAAATCGTTGATCTTTTCTCTCAATCAAGGTGCGAAGATGCCTGCCCCGGGGCTGTTGTTGGCGCGTCGCTCTCGAGACCGAGTGAAGAAACCGGATGGGTCTTCTCTTGATATGCGCGAATCAAATCGTACAGTTTTTATCCAAAGACACTGGGCCGACGCGTATAGCAAGAGCAATGCCGATGAACGGATAAGTAAGTGAGCGAATGTTGAAGAAATGTACAAGGATCAAATGGCAACTACGGTTGGTCAAGGCAGGCAACAGGAACGCACGGAGGATATAGCTCGGACAAACTTGTTGCATCGAGCTGCCTTACGTAACCAGGTACATTGTAGGTACCGACTCGAGGTTAGTTGAGTTCGGGAGTCCTGACAGTGGCAGTGTGACCTATCACATGTGACATGCACACTCCTGCATGTTGAAAATCCTCGCAGTTCATCGGGATAGACCGAAAATCATGTCAAGACAAATCAGGCTCTTCGTTCATGCCACGACTTCCTCCAAGCCTGCTACGGCAGGCTAAGCGCCGCTGTCCTAATCTTGCCGCCCTGGTTCCTGCATGTCGGGACTGGCAATCAGCAACAAATGAGCTTCGGTGGCTCGCTGAATTTGCGAGAGAGACGACACCGCCAGGGCACACCAATACACAAAAAAGATTGCTCGAGCGACTATGTCAGAGAAGAGGTCGAGGCGTCCCCTTGCAGTACATACTCGGTTCGCAGCCTTTTGGATTTCTGGACATCCAATGCAGGCCGGGCGTGCTGATTCCTCGATCCGAGACCGAGGCGTATACCCTCCACCTCATTGACCTCCTCAAGTCGAACAAGGGGGCGGCAGACGACAGCAACCGTGGAATTACCATCCTTGACTTGTGTACAGGAACTGGATGCATACCATTGCTTGTTTTCGCTTCACTACGCGAATCATTTCAACACCTCATGGTTCATGGAGTTGACATTGCGCCGGTGGCTGTCGACTTGGCGCAGCGCAATGTCGAGCATAACGTCAACTTGGGTAGGATGACACCAGCTCGTCCGGGCCAGGCGTTGAAAGTCTCCCAAGGAGATATTTTCAGCGATGCTGACATTGAGCGCCTTTCAGCAAGCAAATATGACGTGCTGATTTCTAATCCACCCTACATTTCTCGTGATGTCTGGAACTTTGGTCGCGGACAATTAGGTCAATCTGTTTGTAAATACGAACCGCGTTTGGCTCTGGTTCCAGATTCAAATATCGCATCACCTGCAGACTGGCAGCACGAAGACGTGTTCTATTGGAGACTTCTGGACATCTCCATGACTTTGAAACCAAGTATCGCTCTGTTCGAGTTGGGAGATGAGCAACAGATACGTCGCGTGCTTTCAAGATTGTTCCGGCACCAAATCGCGGACGTGACCGAGGTAGAGGTTTGGAGAGACTGGCCGGATGGGACGATAGATGAGGAACAAGACACGGAGCTTCTCATTCCTCTTGGGACACACGATCAGACGGTCTCAGTTAAGGGCAGTGGCCAAATGAGATGCATATTCATGCGTAATCGCTGGTCTCATAGCAACAGTTGATAACCCCCGTCGGTTCATTGGCCACGAGTGTTCGGTCAACGTTGCGTCGTGCGTGAGCTGTTGACCACACTTGGATCGACGCTGAGAAGCTCAAGCTCCGCACCTTGGGAATCAAGTCTAGCCACGCTGATGATTAATCAAATCCGCATTTCTAATGTGCGAAACTGTCCAGCCAAGTGACTTGTCTGTTCGCGTGCAGGTCCTAGTCATGCTGTCATTGATGGCCGTCATTCATTCTTGGGTGCTACGGACTCCGGAGTGTGTAGAGGCTGGGCCCACTAACCCCCTTAGTTGTTCAAGCCACGTGACGCCGAGGATTTTGCAGCTTCGCCAGCTGGATGGACAGTCGAGTGACGAGTCATTATCCCCAAGTCTCAGGAAGCATTGACATTGCCTCATCACACGCGACTGTTGGATGCTCCTTTGCCAACAGCTTTTCACTTTGAGCCGTAGAGACGCGGCCTACGCGGCTCATGCGATAGGGTGGTCTCCTTTCATAATTTCGTCCATACACCCGGTGGTTCCGCAGTCTGTGACAGCCGCGATCCGCCCACCATGGCAAGATATCTACGACAAGCGAGCCAGGTCGCGCGGGTAGCACGACTTTCACAACAGGCCAATGTTCAGCGAAGCCTACGGTTCTCGGTTGCATCACCATTGCTTCCCTCGCGAACGCTGCCGGTTCCTTACGGCATCAGTGCGAGATACTATTCCACGCCAAAGTCGCCGCAGTCCCGGAAGGAACCGAAGGCGAAGAGGGGAAAGAAGAAAAACGAACCGGGGCTGACATCCGAAAAGAATCAAGGTCAACCAGATTTGGCATCGACAGAAAAGAAGAAAGTAGCGTCAGATCTGCCGACCGACGAGAAAATTAACGAGTCAGAATTGTCGTCGACCGACACGACGAAAGAATCTGATCAGCCCACCGACAGGGATGCATCCGAGGACAATAATACCAAGAAAGAGAAGGACGATAAAACGCTGAAGGCCGCACTGTTGCCAGAGGGATGGATCCGGTTGTCAGAAGTCGAAATCGGACAGCTTAAGGGCGAGGCGGAACGTCTGCCCGAAGCACAAGCAGCCATAGTGGAGCGTGTTGTGCGAGTCCTCCAGAAAACAGGGTCACCTCCGGAGATGCGGGATGTTCTAAAAAAAATGCGCGATGGCTCCGGCAACCTTTCGATACTAGACAAGGGCCGGATGATGCGAGCCGCGTTCAGGATTGTGGAAAGGTTAGCGGAGCTAGAGGCGAAGGAGGGAAAACCAGACAGCATCACATTTGATGAAGACTCAAAGTCGAACGACAAGCAGAAGAAGACGGACAAGAGTGAGGCTGAATCTGACGACAGCGGCTCCAGCCAACAAGGACCTGAGAAACAACCGAAAAAAACGGAGAAGAGCGGCTACTTGACCGCCCTCAACATTGGATTGACCGTTGGAATCTCACTTTGGGCCATGGACTTTCTCAGCAAGCCGTTCTCAGAGAAGGAGTTGACATGGCAAGAGGTGCGAAGCGCTTTCTTGGACAAGGGCCTTATCCAAAAGTTGGTGGTAGTCGATGGCTCGCAGGTGCGTGTCGAACTACATCCTGACGCCATGCAAGGCCATGTTGGGCCTAGCAAGACATTTGTGTTCACCATTGGCTCCGTCGAATCGTTTGAGAAGAAGCTCGAAGAAGCCCAGGACCAGCTCGGAATCCCGTCCTCGCAGAGGATACCTGTCAGCTATGAAGCACAAGGTGGCAGCATGTTGGGCAGTCTTCTTGTGGCCTTTGGTCCGACCCTGTTGTTCATTGGTCTTATTGTTTGGACCCAGCGATCGCTGGGTGGCCGAAGTGGAGGCGGCGGTATGTTCAATTTCGGCAAGAGCAAGGCCAAGAAGTTCAATGCCGAAAATTCGGTCAAGGTCAAGTTTGCCGACGTGGCCGGCCTGGAAGAAGCCAAGGTGGAAATCATGGAGTTTGTCAGCTTCCTCAAGGAGCCAGAGAAGTTTGAGAAGCTCGGAGCCAAGATCCCCCGAGGAGCTATTCTCGCCGGTCCCCCGGGTACCGGTAAGACGCTCCTCGCCAAAGCCACCGCAGGCGAGTCGGGCGTCCCCTTTTACAGCGTCAGCGGTTCCGAATTCGTGGAAATGTTTGTGGGTGTCGGCCCGTCTCGAGTAAGAGATCTTTTCGCCGAGGGACGCAAGAACGCGCCTTGCATCATCTTCATTGACGAAATTGACGCCATCGGTCGAGCTCGCCAAGACACCGGGAAAGGATTCGGCGGCAATGACGAGCGAGAGGCCACGCTCAACCAAATTTTGACGGAGATGGATGGTTTCAACACCCGTGAACAAGTTGTCGTCTTGGCTGGTACGAATCGCGCAGATGTTCTGGACAAGGCGCTTATGCGACCTGGTCGTTTCGACAGACACATCTTCATCGACCGCCCGACTATGAATGGTCGAAAGGAAATCTTCAAGGTGTATTTGAAGAAAATTGTCACCAATGAGGATGAAGAGCACCTGGTTGGACGTCTGGCTACGCTGACTCCTGGCTTCTCTGGTGCTGATATCGCCAATGTTGTCAACGAGGCGGCCCTTATTGGTATGTTTTCTCCTTTTCTACTTTCTTTTATGGGAAAAAATGTTCCCTTTTCGGCATTATCTTTTCGCCTCAATCCTCAAAATGCTGCTCCTTTTTCTTTGAAACAGTTGACCAACACGATATATAGCTGCGCGAGGCGATGCCGAAGAAGTCAAGATGGAGCACTTTGAGCGGGCAATTGAGCGAGTCATTGGCGGTTTGGAACGCAAGTCTCTTGTGCTTCGACCAGAAGAAAAGAAGACTGTGGCATACCACGAAGCAGGCCACGCCATCTGCGGCTGGTTCCTCCGCTATGCCGACCCACTGCTGAAGGTGTCCATTATTCCTCGTGGACAGGGAACTCTCGGCTACGCACAATACCTACCACAAGACGCGTACCTGATGAACACCAACCAGTTGATGGATCGTATGGCCATGACCATGGGTGGACGTGTGTCGGAGGAATTGCACTTCCCAACGGTGACTACAGGAGCCAGCGATGACTTCAAGAAGGTGTCGGGCATGGCACGCAGTATGGTCACACAGTGGGGCATGTCAGAAAAGGTCGGGCCCATCTTCTTCGACAATGACGCCAACCAGTTCCAGAAGCCATTCGCCGAGGCAACGGCGAAAGATATTGACCTTGAGGTGCACAGAATCGTGGACGAGGCTTACAAGCGATGCAAGGACCTACTGACGGAGAAGAAGAAGGAAGTGGGAATCATTGCAGAAGAGCTGCTGAGGAAGGAGATGTTGGTTCGCGACGACATGGTCCGACTTCTGGGCAAACGACCGTTCGACGACAACCACGAAGACTTTGAGAAGTACTTTGGGGGTGGCAAAGAGTCGAGTGCGCCGCCGCCATTTCCCAGCGAGACGGACACGCCCCCCGAGGAGCCCCAGGGTCCTACTCCGGCCCCGGCTTTCCAGCAGCATGCTGAGAAGTCAAGATGAGTCACCATCGACTTCCATCAATATATTCATCGAGCAGCCCAACTGAGCCAAAGCTAAAGCCTTATCTTATTATGTATATGAAACGCGGCGAGAAAGAAGACAAAGGCAGTATGGTTGCGGCTGTGGTACGAGACGGGGTCCGCACATATTCAAATCTTGAATGCTACCAGCAAGTTGGCCGATTCAAGGCATGACGGACCAAAGAACCGTGTTGCGTTCTGTGACCGCGGGGGAGGCTTTTGCTCGGTTTACTATCATGCCACAGTCGGAGGCTCCTTGTTTCGGAAAGTCTGCTAGGCGTACGCCAAAGTCTGTTGTACTGCATCTGCCGCTCTTATCTCATGTCAAGTCTTCACTCTCTCAACTCTCTCGGCAAAGTCATTGCCTCTTCTCGAGGGCACTGCGAACATGGCGACGGGATCAGGGCTTCCTTCTTATGCTTTTTATTTGTTCTTCTTTTTTTTTCTGACCCTGATACGTCATGTAAATCAACTGTATGTATGCACGCATGTACTTGAGGCCTAGAACTAGATGTCTTGTTTGGGCGATGAGGGGACGATCAAAGATACAGCCCAAATTCACGGACCGACGAAATCGCATGTATGACGCAATTGCAAGTACAGAGTACACATGCATGACCGGGTCAAAGCCAGAGCCTTGAAGAAGATGGCCCTTGACCTTGCCAAGTTCGACGCAGGGGCAAGCGGGAACATTGGAGACGAAACATCCATGAAGAGATGCCGATGAGCCCACAGACCAATCAGCACCCGCACCGACACCAGTTGCCGCTGCCGAAGTGTCACCACACTCTCTTCTATGATTGGCTCACAAAGTTCTTGTGCCTCCACGAGTCCACTCTCCCTTCCCCCATTCCTCCACACCAGATTGGCTTCCCCCGGCCGCCACTCGGCAACCGCGAGAAACCCCACCAGACAATCACAAGTTCACCAACGAACTGAACAAGATTGGGGAACGTCATGCTTTGTGGGGAGAGGGAAAAAAATGCTTGTTGGCAAGAACTTTCCCCTTGGGCCGATAGGACTCAGGAGCCCGGAGGCGGAATGGGGGGCCGGGTGGTCCGCTCTCAGCTAGGTAATTGGTAACAGAGGTTCCAGGCTAGTTAACTTTTGAAGGGGAAATGGAAACTTTGCCTGGTGGTGAATCGGTGATTCTGGTCAAGATGACGGCCTTGAAGTCTGATTTGTCTGGAGTCCTGGACACACAACTGCTCCCCCTTGCCGCCCCTTGCCGCATTGATCCATCTTTTCTCCAATTGTATGCGGGTTCTTGTACATACAGTTTCCCCTCTCTTCTGGCCCCTCTTCCTATCGAAATCTGAAAGGAAAAAGAAAGTAACCAAAGAGGGAAATCTACCCAAGAACATGAGGAGGAAGTTCGGCACTAGAGTTATGGCAGGGGGGGGGGGGGGGGTTCCGCCGGGCCGGCATCTTCTCCTCACACGAGCTTAATTACTTTCTTTTCTCCTTCTCTTCTCCTCCCTTTCCCGAGTTTACATCTCGTCGATATATCTTTCGCATTCTTTCTCCGTTGACATCTACGGCTTGCGGTGGCCTCCTCCCCCCCCCCTTTTTTTTTTGAGGAGATACAGTATACCTCTACATGGTTCATGTGTGATTGTGATTCTGCCTTCGCAGCCATGTCCCTGATCCTTTCATCGATAACACCTTCGTTGAGGCAATAAACCCCCCCCCCCGGAAAATAACATCCTCACGGATTCTTCCATCGCGCGAACCCTCCTTTTTTTTGGATTATTTGGTTCCCGAAAAAGAAATAACGTCAAACAAAAATCTACAATTTCATATCCAAAAGTACTCGGCGCCTTATCCCACGTCACACGGCGGCTTTAAACGATCCATACCCCCGACCAATAGCCAGAGACGAGTACGAAACAAAAAAACTTATACGATTACCCGGATAGACGAAAGAAGACGAATTAGCCCGCCATGTCTCGGCCCACGGGCCCAGCTCTCGAGGTGGCGGCGCACGACGACGCGCACGATACAATAGACAGTGGCGCTGCGCCTACGCCGCGGCGCAAGGAACCCTGGTGGAGGGTACATCTTTGCCGCGGCATGATAAACGATGTACGGCGACGATTGCCGTTTTATACGAGTGATTGGCTGGATGCGTGGGACTATCGCGTTGTGCCCGCGACAGTGTACATGTATTTTGCAAAGTAGGTGTTCCTCACCACCAAAACTTGTCCAAATTGTGTGGGAGAACATTCAGGTTGCTAATACGTCGGGTTGGGGGGGGGGGGATAGTATCTTGCCTGCGCTGGCCTTTTCGCTTGACATGTTCTCCAAGACGGGGTCCAACTATGGCGTGAACGAGGTGCTGTTGGCATCGGTGCTGGGGTCTCTCGTTTTTGCCTTCTTTGCGGCCCAGCCGCTGGTCATAGTCGGTGTTACAGGTTCGTGTGCCTTTGATTGATGTAATAGTGTGCTTGGGTGCTGGTCTAGGAACGTCTTGCTAACGCCATCATGTTATGCGCTGCAGGACCGATCACTGTCTTTAATTAGTATGTGCTTGTTGTTGCCCCCTTTGTTGTGCGAAAAGATTCAGCGAAACTGACCGAGGTTGTAGCACCGTCTACGATATCATGAAGGATACAGGCGTGGATTATATTAGCTTCATGGCCTGGATCGGCATGTATGTGCTCTCCCCTCTGTTTCCTTTTCGATCACTCATGCTTTGTTTTTGTAATCAAAGTGTGTCATGGCAAGATGTGCATCCTAACTTCCGTGTAGATGGTCCCTTATCCTTCACGTCATCCTCGCGGTGACGAATTCCTGCAACGCCCTTCGTTGGGTCACCCGCTTTCCGTGCGACATCTTTGGCTTCTACGTCGCCTTCATCTACCTCCAAAAAGGCATTCAAGTGCTGGAACATCTGGGTTACAGTGCGCCGTTTTATCTATCCATCGTGGCCGCGCTGCTCGTCTTCATGGTGGCCTATATCTGCGGCGAAGTCGGCACCAGTAGTCTGTTCCGACACCCGATACGCGTATTCCTCAAGGACTACGGCACGCCGCTGACCGTCATCTTCTTCACCGGCTTCGTGCACATGGGCCGCATGCGAGACGTGAACCTGGAAGTGCTCCCCACGGGCATCGCCTTTGAGCCCACGAGTGGCCGGTCATCATGGCTGGTCCGCTTCTGGGATCTGGGCGTTGGAGACATCTTCATCGCTCTACCGTTCGCCGTGCTCCTCACGATCCTGTTCTGGTTCGACCATAATGTCTCGTCGCTCATTGCTCAGGGCAGCGAGTATCCGCTCCGCAAGCCCGCCGGCTTTCACTGGGACATCTTCCTCCTGGGCATCACCACAGGCGTCGCCGGCATCCTGGGCCTGCCGTTCCCCAACGGCCTCATTCCCCAAGCCCCCTTCCACACCGAATCCCTCTGCGTCACCAAGGCCGTCAAGCAGTTCGATGAAAAGGGCGACGATAAGGGCGACGATAAGGGCGACGATAAGGGCGACGATAAGGGCGACGATAAGGGCGACGATAAGGGCGACGATAAGGGCGAATTTGTCTACGAAGCAACTCACGTCGTGGAGCAGCGCGTCTCCAACCTCGCACAGGGCCTCCTCACCCTCGGCACTATGACCGGTCCCCTCCTCGTCGTCATCCATCTCATCCCTCACGGTGTCCTCGCCGGTCTCTTCTTCGTCATGGGCGTCCAGGCCCTTGCCGCCAACGGCATCACCAGCAAGCTCATCTTCCTCGCCCGAGACAAGTCTCTCACCCCAACCGCCGCCTCTGCGCCGTTACGAAGAATCAAGCGCCGTGCCGCCATCTGGTCCTTTGTCCTGATTGAACTGCTCGGCTTCGGAGCCACCTTTGCCATCACGCAGACCGTCGCCGCCGTTGGCTTCCCCATCTTTATTTTCCTCCTCATCCCGCTGCGCGCCCTTGTTCTGCCTCGGATCTTCACCCCCGAGGAACTAGATCTTCTCGATGCCCCTACCGCATCTGACTTTATCATGGAAGGAATCGGCGGCTCCTGGAGTGGAAAGAAGGGACCGCGCACAGATGAATCCCTGCAAGATGAGGAGAGTGCGGTCACATCGTCGAGTGTGCTCTCGCCGTCGCGGAGTAGTAACTCCGTGAGGAGGAGTAGCTCTCGAAGCGGGGAGCGTCTTGGCGCATCGGCAGGAGAATATTGATAAGAGTCAGCGTCCGTGAGGGGAGCTCTCAGCTCGGTAGCGTTTAAGACAGAACACTACTGCTCACGAGGAGGAGGGCTCGATGACGATGGGGATGGACAGCTTTCCAAGGAAGAACTATCGGGCATCCTTTGGCGACTTCAATCAATATCAATTTTCTTTCGCAAATCTCTTTTTATTCGAATTGGTGCTTCAGTGCGTTGCGCTTGAGCGAGCTTACTGGGGCGTATCTAGTTTTGTTATATCGCAATGTGTTTTTTTTCTTTTGCGAAACGTACATGCGTGTGCGTAATATGAGATTCTAGATTAATTTCATAATACTGAGAGCACTACCAAGGTAGGAAGGCGGAAATAGATTTGATGATGCTACGTATAGAACGCGATAGACGGACTGGCCCTGTGAATACGTATGTACTTTGAGGAAGACAAAGATAACATGGGACCTTTGTAGAAAAAAAAAAATCGACTGACAAGTCTAGATTGTCCTCACGGCCCGGTTCGGCCCCATTTAGAATTATCCAGGATAGGTAAAACAACGCAAACGAAGCGCTAACCACCATTATACCGAACATGTGGTGTGACGAGCGATTTTGACGAGCACAAATATACGTACGTAGTAATAGATATTAGACAGCTGCATAGGTGACACAATTGTCAATTATACACTCATTTTCATCCAACATCAATCCGAACAATGCCGCTGAACAAAAGCTCTTCTACCCCGCTGTCCGATCCCAGAACGCCTGATGATTCTACATGATGCTCGTACACAGCCCCCAAAACCCTCTTCATTGCCACGGCAAACCTGACGATGCGCAAGAAATAAAATAATCGGAAAATCAGGAGGGATTAAAGAAACGCCCGCGAAAGAAGTACCCTCATTTATTCATCGTCGCTGTCCAGGACAAAGCCACCCCGTACCCTCGACCGTCTCGTCACAACTTCCGCTTGCGGCTCTTCGTCCCCGTGCGGTGCTGTGCTGAGTTCGGCGGAGGCACTGTCCATATCCATGTCCACGTCCACGTCCACGTCCATGTTCACATCCATATTTACGTCCACATGCATGTTCACATCTAGGTCCATGTCGATGTGTGCATTTGCGCTGCTGTCACGCTCACTCCCCGTCTTTATCCTTTTCCGCGACTCCCCATCGCTAGCCACGTCGACGGGCGTGTCCTCGGTTTCGCTATCTCCCCTTCCTTGACTACTGGATATCCGCTTCCTCGTTGAACCGGTGCTCTCATCGTCGGTTTCGTCTTCCTCGTTGTCGTCTTCGCTATCGTCTGACAAAACAGTCGACTTCCTCTTGTTGTTTTTGGCCGCCGAAGAGTAGGTGTCCACGCCTGCCGTCGCAGCGGCTTGCTTAGCACGGGCAGCGATTTCTCGCTCGCGCGCAAAAAAGGCCTCGTCCTCTTCTGAATCAAATTCATCGTCTCCGTCGCGCACGTACAGGGCGGATTTGATACGGCGGGCCTTTTCCAGCTCCTTTTCGCGACGTTTGCGGGCCTTTTCGTTGAGCTCGGCGTCTGTTGGCTCTTCTGTGTCGTCGGCCTTGCGTCGCTTTCGTGGGTTCTTGGCCTTCTTCTTTTGCGTCTCGTCCATGACATTGCGTGCGGTGGGCCCGCCTGCGGGGAATAGCAGGTCGTCGTCGAGGAAGCCGTCGTCGTGAGCTCCATCGTCGCCATCGTCGTCAAAGACCGCCTTCTTTCGGGGCGCTACTTTGCGTTTGAACTGCTTCTCTGCTAGCGAACCGTCTTCGAATGTGGGGGGGTTGAATTCTGCTTGATTGATGAAGTGAAGGGTGTCCTTGAGGGTATCTGCCGGCACGTCACCTGGGATGATCCAGACGCTTTCGGGTGTCTCTTCAGATGCAGGGCCCACCAGTCGCATGTCGGACAACTTCATCAACAGGCGTAAATGGGCGTTCTTGAATACAGCGGTCCGCTGCTCAATGCTGTCTCGTCGCACGTCTAGTAAAAGTTTGAGTTCGGCTAATTAGTATGGCCTCATACCTGTGTGTGAAGTTTGAGAGGGAGGGAGCGGTTTCACGTGGGCGGTAGATGACAGATCAAAACTTACTGAACAATGGCGCGGACGGATTGGCGGCTTCTACTTCTTGAGTCGGCTCCTTGTCTGATACCAACACCATATCAGCGTCACGCTTGGCTTCCTCTGCTGCGCTCCATGCACGGCGGTTACTCTCGGCTTCAGACAATTTCTGCTTCACCCAGCTGATGTGATCAGCGCCATTGTTGTCTAGCAGAGCACCCACGGCAATGGCAATCTGCTGGTCGCGCTCTTCGGTGTGCTTGAACACCAACTCGGCTGCAGGCTTAGGGTAGTTCTTGACGGTCGTCTGTCTTTCGTATCCGTACTCCAAGAAAAATGCAGTCGCCGGCAGCTTGCTGAAAAGCAGCTCGACCAGAAGCTCGGGTCGCTCTTGAATTTTCTTGGTACATCTTCGAAGAAGATGCTTGACAAGATCCTCCCACTCTCTGTACATGCTGCTGGATCCCCTGTCTAGCGACTCGGGGCCCTTTACCATGTTATAAAACAGATTAATTATATCAACGCGGAATAGCATCACGCTCATGTGCTCTTTAAAAGCGACACGATAGAAGTAGCGATGTGCTCGCTTTAGCTGTTCGTCTGTCAAGTCGCGATAGAACTTTGTAAAAGTCGTGAATGTATCCACAACGGCTTGCGGCGTGAATCGAGAACTGAATCTGTGAAAGTCAAACTTGCGCTCCTTTGACGTCCGCTCCGCGGCTTTTTCGTCGTCGGCCGAGTCGTCCAACTCCTCTTCGTCCAAACCACCATCATCCCCTTCTATTGTTGACTGCTGCTGCTTCTCTGTATTCTTCTTCTTCTTCTTCTTCCGTCTGGTCCGGTTTTTTGAACGTATTTGCATATCCACATTCTGCTTAGAGAAAGCCTCTAGAATTCGAATGAAGTGATGCACTAGCTCTGTTGCAGCATCCAGGTAATCAAATCCTTGGTCTTTATATGTCCGGATGATCTTCGCAATGGCATCGTGCGTGGATTCTTCATAGAAGAGTCTGCTCAGAACATTTTCAGCAATGTCTTGGTCGTCCTCATTGCCTGTCTCGGTCATGTCTTGAACGGTCAAGAGAATCTGCGTCAAGCAACGCATAACAGACGTCAGCTCGGTCCAATCTTTTGTCTCATACGACTCGTGCAGCGCACGATTCAGTGTGATGAACATCTCCTGGTTCAGCACTCCTGCTACCAAGTGGAATCTATTGACATCGGCGCTCTCGACCTCATGGCTGCCTCTAGACTTCTTGGTTTTGCGGCCAATACGCTGTGCCTCGAGGAACCAAGCCACTAGGTAGAAATATTGCCGCCTGTGATATGCAAGCAAATGTGGTGCCTCTCGATCAATTGTCTTGCGAATGTGTATGAAGAGAGGGTTGAAACCAGAATCAATAAAATCCTCGACGAATTTTCGCAGCTGATCACTGGCTCGGACATTGAGTTTGGGAGGAAGACCGAGATCTTGCTCCTTCTCGTTATCCTTTTGCGCCTTTCGGGGTGGTTTGAAAGTCTTGTTATCGTCCATTTTCTTCAATCGGGTTGCCGCATCGGTAAGCGCATCCTGTCCCGAAAGCGATGACATTTTTCCATCATCTCGTGGGACCCAAATCATAGTACCAAATCGATTATGTCTAGTTGGTCCCTTGCGATTGTGAGACTTGAGCATGGCCGCCTCTTTGCTCATCATCGCTGATAGCTTGCTGGCCTTGACCTGATTCAATTGTCGATCGTCCATGAATAGCTTGTCGATCTCGACTCGCTTGACAAGATGGTAAATGATCTCCATGACAGCTGTGTCCTCGGTTCTGAAGTCTTCGCCCATGTTTGATGCCAATGTAAGGAGGACGTGAAAGATGTCTTGGTATGAAAAGGCATCAATGGTAGCCGAGCGGGAAATTTGGGTTTCATCGCCATCGTATTTAACGTCGGATGGTGGTGCAATGGCAGCCATGTTTCGAAGAAAGAATAGAACAAGCTTGATGATGCCTTGGTCTCGCGTGGTCCTATCTCCAATAGGCAACGCCATAGCCGGCAGTGCTGCTCTGACCGCCGCGTGCAGGATACGAGCGCCGTCGAAATTGATAATGGCTCTCTTGTACTGTACTTGTGCAAGCTCCAGTACTGGAAGATGCCTGTGGTGGTTCATCGTCATTCGCTCCTTGTCTCTCTCAAACGGCCATGTGAGCGGAACCATCAACTCAAAGCAAGCCAAGGCGATGCGCGACCGAAATTTGTTGTTCATTGCATTCTCGGGCCACGTTTTGAGGATAGGCAGCAAATCGCCTTCAATCAGATTGCCGTGGTGAATACATCGCGCGACATCCATGCGGTTCGTTTTCTCGTCGTAGAAGCGAATCCAGCGCTTGAGATCACGCAATACTTCGAGCGCATCGTCACCGAGTTGATACTGGCCATCGTCTTCTGCGCTAACGCCGCCAAGCTAAATGAAAATTTGCAGCGTGAGCATCAATTTCATGAGTTTGTCCTCGCGCGACTTGCCTGCCTTGACTTACCGCAGATATGAGGCTGCTGATATGCGCTCGAACTTCGGAATGCACAGTGACTCCTGCGCGATCTGCCAGCTCCATGCTGATGGTTATTTAAGCGTGAAACGCTTCCACAATGAGATGAAGTGTGTGCTGGCATGCAGTTACTGTTGTTGTTGTTGTTGTCACAGTTCTTGCTGTTTCCCGACTCCCTGCTTCGTCTTGCCCACAGCGACCTTCACTCAGCCCGTGAGCGATGTATTGCTCTAGTGACGACTGACAAGTCTGTCTGATATTGGTGGTGTGGTGTCTTTCACGCGCTTTCACGCGTCTGTGGACTCCACACCACGTGAAATTGGCCCAAGACGCGACTAGGTACGTAGTGCTTATGTATGTATCTACCTAGGTACCTAGCCACGTGCATAAGGTACCTGTGTACAACCGAAGTCCAATCCGCGAAAAGCCGAGGCTTGCCGGGAGCATCAGACCACAACCCATCCCCTCTCGATTAACTTGCTTCTCTTCTTCAACACCTCGCTGTTGCACATATCCAAACATGGTCAGCTCGATTCTTCGTATGCGCGCACTCGGCGCTTCGCGGCATTTTCGCTGCTTTAGCGGCTCGGCGCGCTGCCATGCCGCAGATGTCAAATCCCTGGGTGTCATTGGCGCTGGACAGATGGTACGAGTTCTCCCCCCACAGCTGTCAGACCGGGAATGGGAGACGGAGACAACATAAAATAGCCCCTGGCGACATGCGTGTAGGTTCTTTTGTCGAAACCTTGAGCTGATGGGAAGAAAATGCGCACATATAGGGTCTAGGTATTGCATTGGTAGCCGCTCAAAAGGCCCAGGTGCCCGTCACGCTCATTGACACTTCCGACAAGGCGTTAAGCAAAGGACTCGCATTCGCAGGTACGCACGGTATTCCCTCAATGTTACTGCGCTGTTTCACGTAACTGTGGGAAGTGGGACTTGTCTTTTCTTCGAGCAGGCGTGTACATATCTTTCTCTTGCTTCCAGAGTTGGTGTAGGATTGATCAGTTTCCTCGCTTATCTTGGCTAACAGGCAGCGTCACACTCGTCGGACAGATAAGCTTCTCGCAAAGGATGTGTCCAAATCGCGCATCACCCAGGAACAGGCCGATCAGGCCCGCTCCCTCTTGAGGCCAAGCACAGAAATGGAGGATCTCTCATCCGTTGACTTTGTTATTGAGGCTGTGCCTGAGATCCCCGAGCTCAAGGGCGGCATTTTCAAGAGACTGGCAACAATATGCCCCAAGCATACCATTCTCGCGACCAATACCTCGTCCATTTCCATCACTCAAATCGCTGCCGCCACAGCAGCACACCCCACTGATACTTCTGCATCCTCCCGAGTCGTCGCAACACATTTCATGAATCCTGTACCTGTCCAAAAGGGGGTCGAGATCATCAGAGGCCTTCAGACAAGCAACGAGACGCTTGAAACGGCGATAGAGTTCTGTGAGAAGCTGGGGAAAATAACCTCGGTCTCGGCAGACACGCCAGGGTTTTTGGCCAACCGCATCTTGATGCCCTATATCAATGAGGCCATCATCTGTCTCGAGACTGGTGTGGGTGATCGTGACTCGATTGATGCCATTATGAAGAATGGAACAAACGTTCCCATGGGGCCCCTCCAACTCGCAGATTTTATCGGTTTAGACACGTGCTTGTCCATCATGAAGGTGTTGCATCACAAAACTGGCGATTCAAAATATCGCCCGAGCGTTTTGCTGGGAAACATGGTAGATGCTGGCTGGCTCGGCAAGAAGAGTGGCAAAGGCTTCTATGACTATCCATCTTGATTCATGTCAGAAGGGCTCTCAGGTGTCTTAATATTTCAATATCCGGACCTTGGAAACGAATATTACAAAAGGATCGTACGCATACCATGACGGGTAGAGGGTCCTGCAACTTGCACATTGGCCCCTCAATTGACACGTGCTGGATCTTCATTCCATGCCAACTGTGTCCAGGCTTCCCTATACTTTACCACTGGCTCTGTAAATACGTAGCGTTGTGACTTGTCTCTTTCTTACTTCTCCCGCCGAGACTGGCAATGTACCATATGTATGGAATATGACTTGTCATCATGCGTGGTGATCACGCGTGCTGAAAGGAAATGAATCTTTGTTTCTTTGTCTTTTTGCCAGACTCGTTGTCACATAATCTGGGAGGCAGTTTGGAGGAAGATGGTGACTCTGTAGTAGTCAACGGCGGCGCGTTCTTCAAGTAAGCCAACCGACGTGGCGTTTTCAAGTTCGGAGCCGAGCACGTTAATAAAGGGAGTCTGATATGTATGCAATCGCCAAGACAGTACATAGAACGGCGGTCGAATGAGTCAAACTGGAGCTAGACCTAAAATTAAAACAATGGCCGGGGATTGTCATTTCAGTGCCGCATGATGTTCGAAAGTAGGCCTCGTCGACTTCGTCGACTGACTAAATATGCACAGTCGGGCCTTGAAGGCTGCTTTGCAGACCAAAGCCTCAGCCGTCATCATTGGCGTTGCCCGCCAACCCTCGCTGCTCTGCAATATTAAATCTTGTGGCAGCGATATTTTCGGTGCAAAGGCGGGTTGGTTCGTGACTGATTGTGCCGCCGTACGCGGCCGAAGCGACTGGCAATAATTCGACAGTTTGACAGGTGTCATCGCTTTATTGCTCCGGATGACCGGTCACGCGGTCCTCGTTTCATCTCGCAAACTCCTTTGCTCATTTTGCAAATGGCGGATTGAAATTTGGTGGAGAGAGAAATGCCACCAGACTCTCTTGCTGCAAGGCACAAATATGCAAAGCACCGATTCCGATTCCGCTCTCAAGACCTTTCGTTCGCCAACGATTTCGGATTGTCATTTTTACTTGCGACTCACAGTCGCGGTATCTTTACTGGCCGGGGCAAGGCAGGAGCGATCGAGGGCGACAAGGCCAAAAATGCCGAGTGCGCCTGTCAGAATGTTAAACGTGAAAACGTCATCGGCCCCACAGTACCTACCGAATCCACAGTACAGGCCCCATAATACCCCTGGACTATGAACACAAGCCAATAATAACTCATGATCACCGAAAACCCGTGGTAACCCCATGACAATCCCCACGCAACAACGCCCACACCTGCTGCCTTGCCTCGACATCAACCTCGACCGCTTGCTGGCAGTTCGACGGCAGGATATCCAAGGCTTGGTGTGGAACTTTCCGGAATCAACACTTGGCTTGACCGACTTACTGCGATATGCTGGATGTCCAGTTCTGTGTATGTAGTAAACAAGTCTCTATTTCCCGACCTCTGCGCTCAGGGTTCCAAAACTTCGACCCCTTGTTCGCAGTTGAAGGCTGACAGTTGTACATACTTGAGTGAAAACCCCTGGCAATCATTCGGCACTGGCTGCAGTTGAGACTTGATGAGAGTTGCTTATTAAGATGATATCTCCGGAGGGCGCCGAGATAGCCATCACGGACTACTCCATTCGAGCATAATAGCTGACTATGAATGACGAGAAATTCTGGAATAAGACCATGGAGAAAATAGTATCCTTTGACTAACGACGACAAAGCAATCGCAACGCAGTATTATCTTCCTCTGTAGAGACTCGAGAGCCAAACCTTGGGACATCTTCTTGATGGGAGGATAGGCGCACGCGGCCAATCGGAAATCTGTGCTGCCAGTCGTATTCAAGGTGATGATGTTTGGTGTTGGCTGGATTCTATCACTCGCAATTCCGTCATGACGTTGAACATGCGCTCGGATCAAGTTGCGCCAATGCTCCGGGTTCTCGTCAACGACTTATATGTATGTACCTATGCCCGATGGGGCAGTGCTATGAGACCTCGCTTGGGTTATTTAGCGCGCGGATGCCCCCATGCTGAAACGGAGTGGGTGAGGCCGGGTTGAGGGCCCTTCCAGAGGAATGGCATGGAGAGTTGCTGCAATCGGCGGAAGACTGCACATCGGCTTGATAACGCAAAATGAAAGGCAAAAGGGCGATCCACACGATCAAGTTGCGAACAATTTACCCAGAGGGCGGAGGTGGAAGAACCGGTGAGCGTGGAGATTGTGAGTATATTGCCGCCCCTTTAATAGAAAAAAAGGCCGCTCCCGTTCATCCCAGGCGCGCGCGCCGCGCCATGGCATGGACCGGCGGCCAGTCGGACGGAGGCATTGACTTCGCTTAGGCGCGAACCCGCTGGAGAAGCCTCGTCTCATGTATCATGTGGCAGCATCGTTTGTTATCAGACAGAGAGTCGTATGAAATGGGTCAAGCCGGTGGTGCCCTTGTCTGTCGTATGTGCATACGGAGTAGAAGTCAAAGGTGCTTGCCCACATCTCCGCCGCCGATTTGAACTCGACACGAGGGCACAAGCGTAATGTATTTCTTCCTCTACAAAAGTGCCGATAGCTGACTTTGTGCAGGTACAGAGTACACAGTTGCACAAGAGGTCGCATCTTGATACGCAAACTTGCAAGCCCCATGGTTCTGGAAACACAAGGGTCTTTGCTCGCTCTAGGTATGCGCCAACCACGGGGTGGGTCACACACGATATAAGCACGGGTGGGTGGTCTCTCTTGCGGATTCTCTGCGGAATCTTCTGCGGACTCTCGCCGGACTTCTCTTGCAGGTTCTCTTGCAGGCTCGACATCCCTGTACAGCCTATCGAGCATGAGGCGTGTCTGGGACCGTCTAAAAATGGAGGCCGAGGGTTCATGACCCTGTTGCCTTTGCACTCACTTGTCTCGATACAGCATCTAATAAGGAAGCTCGCTCGGGGCTGTCAAGGTCAAGTCGTCGCAATGAGCTTTGCCAAGTTTCCTTGGTTTGACTATACATACATACAATCGAGTAGCGGCGGGAACGGCACTCGTGCTCTAATTTTACCGGGATCGGTACGATGTGAGGCCCCTGTGTCAGAACCCGAGCGTGGGCGGTACCCTTGACTTGCACAATGGCCGACTTGGTTATGTATTTCGCCGGCTGCTTTGTAAGAGAAACCTCAGGGACAGGACGCTTGGTGCCTAAGACTGAGTTGAGTGGTTGTCTCAGGGTGCGATGTTCAAAAAGCCTCTACAGAGTACTCCGTACCTTCATGCAATTGGACTTGGTTACTAATGATTTTACACATGGCTGCATGCGCGACATGTACGTCTCGTTCCAAGAAAGACATTGCAACTCGAAAAAGATGGAGAAATCTCCAAGGCAATAGCTCTGCATCTACCCGCATCAAAATAGTCATGCCAACGGACCACGCTAGGTGCTATTCTAGCATGAATGTCGATCCGAAATCGTTAGACAAAGCATTGTGCGATCTCTTTCTGCTCTGATTTCTTGGCGGACTAGCTTTGAGAGAAGCAAATCGCTACACCGAGTGTTGAACCGTGCAAAGAGTTGTCGGCAGATGGACTTGCCACTGATTTCGAAGTGCTTATTCATCTGGCGGAAGCATCCTCGGAATACCTACCCGCCAGTTGTCTTGGCTTTTCTTGATTTGGGGACCTTGAATATGTTGGATCATCTCCAACTAGGAAACGCTCCTTCACGTAATCTTCATGCTCCCGGCGTGCTCCCTGCACCCCCCCCCCCCTCTCTCTCCCCGGCATTCCCCATAGCATGGATAGGCCGGTGTTGATGTCCACATTTCCTATTGCACCTCGGCTCTCTTGGAAAGAGCCCAATTCCAATCTCCAGGTCTTCTCCGGACTGCCGCTTCCCTGACTCGGATTAGTTTGAAGAAGCTTTCCAGAGTGCCTGAAGGTGAGCCCGGGGTCGGCGGTCGCTGGCCTCGTTTGAGAGACACGGTAGGATAACATCTTATACAGCACATATCATACAGCACATATCAAACCACAGAGTTAGTGGTTTGGTGTCGTGGACCACGGGCGTCTTCATCATCACTGTTGGCGACCAACGTCCACGTACCGATTCTCTATTCATCCGCCCCCATCGCTACCGGCAATCATGGTCCCTGCTTCGGCGTCCGTTCCACGCATGTAACCGGGTGACACTACCGATCAGTACTGTGCTCATCATATCCCAGCAGCCGATTTAGACTAAGCCTTGTCCTCTACACAACTGTAAGGCCGATTAATTACAATCACCCTCGGAAGCATCAACTCAGGACCGCGTACTGCATGTCGCTCGGGCACAGCCTGGAGCTAGCCATCTTTATTACATCTTTATTCACGGCAATCAATCAACCGTTCTGCTCCATGGTAGTCAAATATCTTGACGATATTCATTGACAAATTCTAGTCCCTCGAGATTCTATCTCCTCTCCCCCCTTTCCCCCTTCTCCCGCTCGACAGCTGTGAATAGCAGGTTCAATCCTCGAATAGTCACCTTCTTCTCCAAGTATGAGATGCAGTGATTATCAGATAACACACTGGGGCGCTTAACACTTATTTTCCATCGGCTCATCTGTATCCCATCGGTAATGAGAGATCATCTCCCGGATGAGCTAGAAGACGAAGATGGAGACGACAATGAAGGGGATTTGCAGTCGCATGGCCAAACCGTGGCAGAACGACTTGCGGCTTATCGCAAATTAAAACGGTTTCGGTAATTTTGGATATATGCTTCCATGATAAGCAGAGCGTTGATGCAACCGAATAGCTAACCTGGTCCAGCCTTACGCATCAACAAACTCGATTCTTAATGAGCGAGTTCGCCAAGCAACCACATCCGGACGCAGCGCACAGGGAACGACTTTCACGCGAAATTCCGGGTCTAAGTCCGCGTCAAGTGCAAGTGTGGTTCCAAAATCGGTATGATAGCGTGACTTTTAGACACTTCAAACTCTCCAATACTCATGCAGATGACGTCTAGGAGAGCGAAGATGAAGCGACTCAGTGCGGATGACCGCGATAGAATGATTCGAATGCGGGCCGTTCCGGAGGATTTCGACAATGTGCAGGCACTCCATTCTCCCTATGGTGCCGTCCATGGCGTCGCCACAACCCTTCCCCCTTCCAACCTGGGACCCATGAGCAGTCCGTACGGTAATCAGGGCGCAGGTCCGCTGATGTTGGATATGAGACGGGCCGCAGGCGAGTCGTATTTGTCTCCCACTGGACTGACACCGTCGTTCGGCAATATTGAGCTGGGCCAGTCGGGGCCGACAAACGTACCGGACGTAGCATCTCCGGCCACTTCTTTGTATCAAGATCGATTCGCCGCCTCTGGTGCTTCACCAAACTGTCCTGTGGATGTTGGATATCGCAATTGTGGTCCTTATTGGCACGCCGGCAGCAGTGGCGGCAGCATAAACAACTCAGCGCAATCCAGCAAAACAGGCTTGAGGGAAGGCCAATCTATACACGACCGAAACTGGAATCCAACAAGCGTTCCAGAGGCATTACAAATGTCCCTAGGCATCTACCAAGGGAATCATTCAGGCATGACTTCTTCCGAAAGCCTAGTAGGGTTTCCCAACAATCAGTATGTACCGTCTGTGGCGACTGGATTCACGAGCATGGAGCCTCGCCCGTACTCAGGTCAGTAGGCGATTGGCTTTCCTTACCACACAACTCAAGCAAAGTTACGTTTAACCTTGCTGCTGGTCGACTCGTACCATTGTTACTGACGTAGCTGGGAACTAGACAATGCGTCACCGATGGGAAGGAGTTCAGGAGCTATGATGGAGGAAGACTCAGCGGAAAGGACTCGCAATAGCCCACATGCGCTTGCTCCTGGCCCGTTGATGGTCGATTGCGGCGTCGAAGATCGGCATCGAACTACTGGACTGGGCTCCTTACATTCCCCTCCCCAGAACCGGGGCCACGCGTTGCCGCCTCTACGAACCAACATATCTTCATACCAGCCGAATTACTCCAGAGGACCAGGACCTCCGCCACTGAATATGTCTTTGGAACGGATGTACCCAACGACGGCTGAAAGAGTACCAGAATACCTGACTGCGCAAACAGGTGCTCCGAAATCTGCGCCCAGCGAGTACAGCTTTAACCGACCATGGGCGCCACCTGCGCCTAATCCGAACGCCAGCATCGGATCTCAGAAACATGGATTTGGGCATGACCTCTACTGATTGAATTTCTCCCATCTTCTCGTTGTTGTTTTTCTCGTATTCAGGAACGTCATTTTTTCTCCCTCCACTGCTCCTAAAGATGGGGACCGCGCGATCAAAATCCGCCCGAGGACAATATCTGGGAAAGGATACGAAGGGAAGGAAAACGGCTCAATGCGATGTAAACACCCGCGTTGGAATCTGAGAGTCAGCATGTTTTCGGTACCGGAGATGGGAAAATCCTGGCTCCTGACCTGGTCCAGCTGTATCATTTCGACCCGAGAGAAGCAAGCAAAATAAACGCACGAATTACAGCAAATGATTACAGCAACAGATGACACAGACACTCTGTTGACAAGAGGAGGACCTTTGGCGCATGGAAGTGTCAAAAGTACACACATGAATATGGCGAACAAAGGGATTTGGCATTGCACCGCAAACTCAACTTTTCGCGACTCGACTCACGGCCTTTATATTATGTAGTTTCTCTTTTTCATCACTCCTCGTCACATGTGTATCATTCTCTCTTCTCTATATATATCTTTTTTCTCTTCATTTATTTTTTCCTATTGTTTCCATACTCTTGTTGATCGTTTCTTATACATGACTAATAACTACCATCACGTTGATCATCGCTAGTACAATCTTTTAGACTGCACCAGACCAAGCGCTGGGTTAATCATTATCCTCACAAGAATCCGTGTCATCCTTGCAGTAACATGAACCCCAGGAATATAAAGCAGAAAGTTTTGCGCTTCTAACATCGCTTTGTTCGCACACTCCTTGAAGCGGCAAGCCTAGTACCGCGATTCCGGGTTATACAGGGATATCTATAATCTACAGCACAAACCAGTGGCCAGACGGCTGCACTCACTCTTTTACCTAGCTCAATTTTTTGCGGTTAATTGGTACTTACCTGGGAACAAAGAGTGCGCCGTTTATGAGACCTGAAAGTAGCAGGCGTGACGGTACCGCGATGCGCTTGTCGCCTGCGTCGACCACATTCAAGTGGGTTACGGGTGTTTCACTGTTTCCAGGGCTACATAGCTCCGCGCTGCCGTGTTTGACGTCTGGAGACAGATCAGACCAGTTCGAGGGACTCATGATGATAGAAGCAGAGATATGAGGGCTGAACGGCGTCTACGTAGTACGTTGATCGATAGCTCTGCGAGTGATGCTCCGGAGTCCTGACGCCATCGCCCGACAATGATGGGGTCATTTTCGCAGACGGAGCCGCCGTCGGTTGTGACATTGCCTGAATCTCCATCCTGTGCTTCTCGATGAAGAAGGTCTGCTTATGATAGTATGACTTGACCGACTCGACAAAAGGGCGCTGCTAACGAGGACCCAGTCTGGCTCATCCGCGGCGTCAGTACCATTCCCTTCAGACTTCACCGGAGGAGAAAGAAACGAAAGGGTTTTATGAGTGACCAGGGTTAAGAGTAATTACACCTCAAATGAACGGAAACTGCAACAACGTCGTGTCGCGGAAACATCAGGCTGCATCATTCACAGTACAATCAGTCACATAGCCATGCCGACTCGAGAGATCGTCACAGGAGGGCGTTGCTGAAGTAGTTCGTCCGTGGTCCGGGCGAAGGATTACCGTAGATGCCCAGGTCCGTGTATTGTACCAGTAAGTTGTAACCAAATTTTACGGTCATACAGTTGAGATATATTGTTTAGTTTGTGTTGCCGATTCCAAGCCAGATGTAGCGTTTTCAAAAGACTCTGAATGGCCTGTATTGTGGCGTCCTCAGTTAGCCAAGAGAGAATGATCAAAATCGAGACGATGTACATATGTATTCATAAAAAAGCTCACGGAGCCCAGAGTGGAGACCGGCGAACAAGGACAACCCGTCAAACTGGGTTCTTCATCACCGTGATCACGAAAAATACACGGAAGTTCGGAACCCAACTTTTACGGGTTTCTGGTCACCGGAGAGGAAGCGCATCATGAACTACTTTTTCAAGACCCGCCCCGACACAAGTTGGGTCTCAGCAGGATCAGCCTCAACATTTCCGGACCTTGGCGAGGACGTCGGCAATCTCATAGAAGCCCGCCAATGCAATGCGCTTATGCGACCGGGCTGCAAGATCTTCCACGTCCCCAAGGACGATCCCTCGCTGGCAAAGGAAATCGTCATCTCGGCGACTGATCTCGAGTCGCCCAGCTCGGGGGACGAATTGCTGAACCAGGTGGTGGTATTCCAGTACAGGGGCAAGTTCCACGCAGTTGACCATGTGAGTGTTGCTCTCTTTGCCAACGAACATAGCTACCTATGTACTGTAGCGCAACTGTGATATTGACTACTCCAGCGATGTCCCCATTCGGCCTACCCATTGTCGAACGGAATGCCCTTCGACATTGAAGATTTCGGCGTCAAGCTGAGCGCTGGCTTGACCTGCCCGAAGCACGGCTGGTCCTTTGACCTATTTACTGGCATGGCGGATACTGGGCGCTACAAATTACCTGTCTGGGAAGTGCAACTGCGTGACACAGCCGGGTTGAACGTCGTCGATCCGTCAAGGGGTGATGGCCACGCCGAAGAGCGAACTGTTTGGATCCGACGCAAGCAGAGGATGGGCTGAGAAATGGTGACGCACTGTCGAAGGCCATCAGCCATCGGAAATTCATGTTGCTGTCATGGCCCTCATGGCGGAAAGGCGTGGGTAGCTCGCGCCACAGTATTTCTTTTCGCTCATGGTGCGGTCGTCCATTTTCGATTTGAAAGACGACGTGCTGCTGCAGCGCCGAGAGATCCGTCGTGGATGCGGGCTCGATTGCTCGTCACTACAGGCCTGCACCAAGTGGTAATTCGAATTGTTGAAAATTTTCCAGGACAGACACGGCATGGCATGGCGATGAAGGTCAAGGCCACATGCATGAGACGTGGCCTATTTGTTGATTGAGCGTGGCGACACGTTCTGAGTTGTTAGCGAGGATTGTCGACGCCAGCTCAAAGACCAAGGATCCCGACCGTATGAAGATCTTGTCTTTGGCGTGTGAAGACTGAGGAACCGATGCACTGTCCTTACTGCCTGTTCATTGAATGTGACAAGGGCCAATATTTGGGACCAGGAACTGACGAATGTCAATTCAGAACGTGATGATCGACTGTGACTCTGCAAGGAACTCTAGAGGCATGCAAGGCCAGCGATGATATTTATACATGAAGCTCAAGTGTCCTCCTCACTGTCTCAGCTGCAAACCCCGGCTACCTGCCTGAATATCCCGAGTGTGCCGGCAAACGCTTAACAGGCAATCTCTGTGCCGGGAAACGATGTGCCCCCGGTTGGAATGTCTCAGGTGGGAGCGGCGATGTGCCTACACGTGTGACATCAACTCCGAATTCGACGGACAAGCTGCACTGACAGACGTCGAGGTTTCTTACTTTGCCCCCTTCAACCTGGCCTCTCGCTCTGCCCGAACAACGTTGACGACGGAGGCTAACCTGTTCAACAGTTTTGCATCAGAAAGGGTCAATACAAAAGGGTCAACACAAAAGGGTCAACACAAAAGGGTCAACACAAAAGGGTCAACACACAAGGGTCAATACAAAAGGGTCAATACAAAAGCGTGCGCAGGACTGAGAAGACGGTAGATAGCTTCATAAATGGGAACCGCCTTTTCTGCAACTGATTTTCAAGTTACGCATGTTCTAGATGGCTCAGCTGGTGTGATTATTCTATGTAGTATGTACATATTCTACTGGGCGAATGCAAGCTCGAAAACAGACTAGAAACAGCTGCAGTTGAAGCAGATGCTGCTAGCGAGGAGGTTGTAGTATCTATCACCAGCTGCCTCGAGACACCAGATGTTATGGCCGTTGCTGCGGCAAGAATGTACTCCGTAGGAGTAAAGGGCCTATCACAGGCTATCAGTCAAAGGCGGGCACAAAGGTATGAAACAGGAGCCCTTCCACAGAACAGCGAGGGTGGTCGCACAGGCTCTGGAACAGCCGGTGATTGCCAGTCATATTTGATCAGCCTCACTTCTTCGGGGTGACAAGGTGCGTGACCTTACCATTACAATGAGCGTCACAGCCTACAGGAGAGGGAACATTGCGCGAGGCAATCACCTTTGCCTTATTTTACTACGTAGTGTGTATGGAGTCTAGATGGAACGGAACACGAGTTAGTCCCGGACTAATTGCTGCAATTGCATCATACGTCTAGATTACGACTGAGTGTCAGAGAATTGCCATTTCCTCCTGGGCCACGCGGTTGATGTCCATCGCGCTGGGCGACGTCACCGACTGCAGTCGTAGCCGGTAGGATTACCAGAGATAGGTTTCATCATTTGCAATGTCATGAATGCTTTGTGTGAGAGAATGTGATGTACATGTGAACGTGAAATGTCGGGGCACCCACGTCAGAAACATCGGGTGCATCATAGAACCCACATAAAGATTACGCAGGCGCTTGTTCAGATATGTACAACAGTACAATACGCCACGTAGCATCGTCGATCGCCACATCACCCTGCGACACTACCATCGCGTTTCGACTGGTGCACATATTGTATTGAATCGTACGACAAGTAAGAGTAAGCTGGAGGTATTGATATGTCACTTGCATCAGGTCATCATCGCATCATGGCAGCCACGCGAGGGGCCCTCGTGATGATGGTTTTAGGCAAGGTTGAAAAGGTTGTTCTGGACCATGGCTCGAGCATCGCCAGTAGCGTCGGAAGTTTGAACAAAGTCACGAACTGGCGACTTCAAATGTATCGAGTTGTGAGGTCGGTGGTGAAGAAAGAAAGAAGAAGGGAACAGAGTTTGGCGGTTCCACCATTGCATGAAATAATCGGCCAGCGCGGAGCCTAATCACGTGACTATGCAACTTGTGGAACCTCACCCAAAGGACCGAAAGGACCAAAGGCACCCCCCATCCCATCCACCCCATCAACCAGGTCAGCTGCCGTAACCTTCAACCCTCCCTCCATCCATCCATCCATCCGCCCGACTCCTCACGCTCCTTTGTCCATCTCTCGCCCTAGATCGTCATCCAGCTCGAGAATCCGACAGGGAGAGTCTTTATAACTCGTCAAGGGGCCATGGCTGCTGCCCTTCCCACGCCCGCGCAGAGCGTCAGTTCGCAGTTCGACATCACCATGTCCGACGATTCGCCTTTCAAGAGAAAGAGACTCTCCGACGATACAGGCGACCGGGACAAGAAGAAGGTGCACCTCGAGAAAAAGGTGTACACTAGAGAAGACTTGTATCGCGATGTTGGCGAGAAATACTTGCTCCTGCGAGACCCTCCTGGTAGCCAAAAGAGTAAGGCTCCCTTGACTGGCCCTTTCTTTTTTCTTGCGTTTTGTCGAAAAAAGATTATTCGCGCTCCCGGATTTCCTCATCCATGATTTCTCGACGGGACGCAGAAATGATTTTCATCAGTAGCTCGGAAAATGCGTGTATGCTATCGCATTATCCATAGGTCATGATTAACGCGTGAACCACGTTTTTTAGAGCAAGCTTCGCGATTACCTCGATTGACGGAAGACCTCTTTGAGGTCTTCGGCCTTGTCGATATCGCCGCCGAAGTCGCTCGTGAGAAACCAAATGGCGAGAAGAATGCGCTACGCAAGACGTACAAGGGCCAGATCAAACGGCTGGGTGTCGCCGGTCACTTTGATGTGCAAAAGAAGAGAGAAAACGACCCGGCAGAGTTCCTGGCCATGGTTCGAACTCCTGATTTGGAATGGGATGTGCAACATGTCAAAGGCCGTAAAGTCTCGGATGGCCTGTCAGAATCGACATTGTCAAGCATTCGCCGTGCCACGAATCTGGATCGAGGGCCTGTGCCCAAATCCGTCTGGGATGTCTCTGTCTTGGGAGATCTGTCGGCATACAGAGCAAACGCATTGCGAATGAATGCAGCCAAACCGTCAGAACCCAACACATCGTTGTCATCGACACCAGCAGCCGCGACGCCAAGCGCCATGGGCCGACCAAAGCCTCGAGTTCCGCCGGGCCATGATCCAAACCGACCCCGAAGAAACATCAAGAAACGGTCCTATGGAGACAGCAGCTACGAGGGTTACGGCGAAGGCCTCCCCGATGAAGACGTGGACATGGATGCGGGCTACTCGATAGCCGAGGGTCAGGGCACTCTCAAAAGACGCAAGAAGGTAACTCGAAGTGGCTTCGTTGAGATCAAGTTAATTCTGCTGACGTAGATTATCACTTCCCCAGAATACCGGAACCTCCACACCTAATCCTCTTGTGCAGCGGCCAAACTACGGCCCCGGTATGGTGGGCGCCTGAGATCGACAACCTCTGATTTACTTGGGCCGGCGCGTGAGCAAGCACTTCTGATTTTACCTCTACCTAAATGGATGGGAAAAGGAAAACTCAAAATCAAGAAAAAAAACAGAAAAAATATAAAAGCCAAAAAAAAAAAGATGCTTGGACTTAGCGACATGCAAGCGATGTTTTGAACTTTGTACTACCACCACCCTCACGATATATGTGCAGCTAGAGTCGGTCTCGCAATGGACCCTCCACCGACTGCGACACTGCCCAAAAGCCGCGCATCTACCACAATTTATATTTGCGAATGCTCAATCTACCGCCTCCCGCCATATACACAGTGGAACAGCCAATACTATCCCCCTGACAGACACCAGCGGATATATTAATACCAACTCCGACACCCCGAACCACCACCTTACATGCATATCCGCCTCTGTCAATTTGTTTCACCTCCGTTGCAAGGAGTTATACCAAGTGGAGCTCCTCTCACAACATCACCAACACAACTTTATACGACGACCACCGCAATCACGTTACCGTTCAAATCACGATGCATGGAAAAGGGTGACGCGGAAAGAAGAAAATGCCAACAAAAAAAAAGGAAATCCGGCTTAGGCCGCGACGGGACAATACAGACCACGACGACATGAACGTCATCAGAGAGTTCTCGGCGAATACGAATGGAGTTTTTGTGTCTCTTGTTTTTGATGTTATTTGTGTCGCTCCGTTTCAGGGCGAATGTTGTTATCATTAATCCTCATGGCACTTTTTGTGTTATTTGTTCTTTTGGAATTCCATCTTCAGATTGTGGACCAACCAGCAGCGTCTCTTTTTTTCCCCAGAGAGGACTTCGTTTCACGTAGGTACCTAGTTAGCTTTCTATATAGGGGACATCAAAAATAAATTGACGTTGAAAAAAAAATGTCGCCCACTGTTCAGGCATACTAAACTGCAAGGTGGAAGTTCATGTCCGAACGTCGAACTAATGTATGCGATGCCCATGGGAAAGAGTGGGTGGGTAGCAAGCATATCATGATAAAGTACCACGTCGGCCATTCCCGCACGACTCGCCGCCCCTATCATCAAAGTGCAGAAGAAAGTCAAGGTGAGTATTAAATTGAATTCCCTATGCACTAGGTTGCTTCATGCCAGATATCAAACTCATATGTCCAATGCTTTTGCAAAGATCGTTATCCCCCCCCCCCAAAAAAAAATAGTCCAAGTATCGCATCCCTTCAACCCTCATCGCCCTTGCAAAATTCATTTCATTCATTCATCCAATAACAATCATGCATGCCCAGAACACCACAATCAATACATAGCACCGCTCCCATAATTCCCATTCTCAACAGACGGATACGCCCCGCCCGTCATTTCAGACCAACTCCAATCCAGCGTAGCCGGCAACGCAAACAAATCTTGCGGAAGAAGAGGCTGCGTAAACGGTCGTGCTGTCAGCGGTATAGGTGGTGGAGAGACACCCAGGGCTCCAAACGCATTCATGTCGTGCATGCCTCCCGTATTATCATTACTGTTACTATTTGTGTAGGATTCGAATTCTCCGTTTTGCATAGGCAGCGGCGGCGGCTGCTGCTGCTGCTGCTGCTGCTGCCAGCTACACGACACCACAGAAGGAGACCGTCCGTTATGAGGCACAGCAGAGCCACCAGCAGCATGCCCATACGAGGCATTCGAGGCATTCGAGGCTGGCGATAAATGCGCACTATTCGTCTCTCTCGATGTGGACGACACGGAGAAGTTGCGCAGACCACCACCCGCCCAGGGTGCATCTGCCGAGGGCGACAAAGAAGATGTATCTTTGATATTAAACGTAGGTCTGGTTGCCGTGGTTGCAGTGGCGACTGCATCGACGGGTTTTCGCTTCCGGCGAGACGACTGTTGCTCCTTTTCGGCTCGCTCAATGACGACTTTGGAGATGCGGCAGAATTCGGAGCAGATGCCTAGCATGCGGTGCACGCCGCCTTGTTCGGCTTCCTGGCCGAGCATGGATAGGAAGGTGACGACGAGGTCCATGAGGCGGGTGTCTGATTTGGCGCGGGGGTCGAGCGGGTTTTGGAGGATGTTGCCAAAGAGGGTCATGAGGGCTGAGACGGGGAAGTAGAGAATGAGCCTAGAGATGTGTGTTAGCGTTTTGTGAGACTTTGAAAGAAGGCTAGGGAGTGATGAAAAGTGAAGGTACAAGGGAAGAGGGGATATAATGCTTGGAAAACACAAAGGGAGGTGAGAGGGGAGGCCTTCTTTTCATATATTTTTTCCCTGTTCCCCATCCTCCCTTTTTGTTCCCTTGCAAGTGTGAACCAAGAAAATTGAAAAACTCAAATAATCAAACAGGGAACGCAAGATGGCGAAGAAAAATAAAAACCTACCACACACAAGCAAAGTCCCCCTGAGGCACATATTTCAACAGCGCAATCGACGCCCTCGCCGCCGCCGTACACAACTGTGCCGACGAAAACACCCTCGGATTCAACGGCTTTGAATTCAGCCCCTGAATCGCATAATTCGACAACCGGCTCGTCCACAACCCATGATGGATCGACATGCGATGAATCGTGGTCAAACAGTTATAATACGTGAAATGCAGCATGACAACATGCAGAATTAGTGGCGTATGTGAAGCCTTGATCTCGTGCTCGGGCCGAAAATCCACAGGGATGCTATCCTTCCAGTCTTCGAGTTGATGATCTAGTTCGCTGATTGTGTTTAGGAGGTCCCCATCGGATTGCTTGGTGGCTTGGGTGGAGTAGAGTTTCTTGTAGACGCGAGATTCGATGACGGTGAATTCGCACATGACGCGGAAGAGGTTCATTTTTCCTTTGCCGTCGGCGAGGGGGATGTTGCCGATGTTGTCGGCGGGATCGGCTTCGGGGAGTTCGACGTTCATGTCGTCGTCGTCTTGGGCGGCGGGGCGGCCGGAGCGGAGGCAGAGGTCTTTGTCGAGCATGTAGGCGATCCAGAAGACGCGACGGCGTTGTTCAATCTCGATGGGGTTCAGGTTGAAGCCGGTGCCGCGTCGATGGAGGCCGATGCTGTGGCATAGGCGGATGGCGGCGGCGATCAAGAGGGATGCGGGTTGGGGGTTGGGTGTGCCTTGCATGAAGAGCGCCATGCCTAGGAGAGCTTGAACGCTGAGCAGATCGGTATTGCGCATGGTCAGTTCCGGAAACACGGCCATGGCGTTCTTGAGGTAATCCCAGGCTTTTTCGTCTTCTTCCTGCGGGACAAGATTGCTCATGACGCGCAGTCTGTGGGCAATGGCTATTGCGCAGTTTAGACTCGCCCACCATCCAGAGCCCAGGTAGGGGTCCAGGGAGTACTGCCTCTCGACTAGGTGCATGAATGTCGGCTGATGGAAGAGCGGCAACATGCAGTTGAAGTTCTCAAAGTAGTCTTGAAGAAGAGACAGGGCCTCATGCTTCGGCGGTAGGGATCGAAACACTCGTCGTTGGAATAGGTCGCTAAACACTTCGGGTTTCCAGTTTGTCCACTTGTGGTCCTCGACGGATACCTCGGAGATCATGGTCGCAAACGAATCATCCCCCGTGCGGGAGTTGACCCACTGGATGCCCTTGGGCGAGAAGATGGAAAACCCGGACGAAGACCCAATGTATCGAGTCTCGCCGGCTTGGTTTGTCACGAGCGAGCACATCATTTCTGACAAAGCCTCGACTTGCTCTTCGTCGTCTTCATTATTGTCTTCGGCGGACGTGGTTGACTTGCGCTTCTCGTCCCTTTCTCCGTGTCCACCTCTTTCCGTCTCTATCGCCCGTTCCTTGTTCTTTGTATGACTCGGAGACGCTGTGATACTGTGAGGCGTCGAGCCGGTAGCCTCCTGGGCTGGCGTGCCGTCAGAAGCTAGTGCAGGACTGTTGTTGGTGGCCGTCGAGCTGTGTAGAGACTGAGATCGAGATTTTTCCGTCAACTTCTTCTCCAACGCACCAAGATCGATGCTATTCTCGTCATCGCCCAGTAGACCTGGCCAGGGCAGATGTTAGCATCGTATTTCTTCCAGCACGAGGTAAGTAGGTACCAGTATACCTGATAACCGGAGCAGGTGTTCCATGCGACCCAATCTGTTCTCTAAGCCTTCGATATACTTTGCACTATTCAGGAATGTTAACACGCAAAGTATAACAAGCAGCGCACGCGCGGAACACGCGGAACTAAGATGATTTGCGTACCCTTTTGGAGGACTTCGTTTCTTCTCGACGTGCGTGAAGACACAGTCGGTTTTGTAATTGACGCAATGCGTGCATGAGGGGAGCTTGCCATCGCACTTGATCTTCTTTTTCCTGCACATATCACAAGCCTTGTGTGTAGGTGTTAATATGCATGCTGCAATATTCCCAGGCATGGGCGCAAGACGGGCGAACGAAACATGTCAGGAAGAGTGTCTGTTACCGGAAGACTCACCTTTGCGATTCTTCTCCTCTTGGCTTCGAATGTGTCTTCCATGAGAAATTGCGTATCCGGGAACATGTGTGCGGCGAGATCAGGCGGCATTTGAGGAACATTTGGCAGACCATCCCCATTGTATCCGCCAAAAACCTGGGGCGGTTGGTTCATGAGTGGCGGCGGTGCCATGTCGGGCATCTGGAAATCCGTGTAGTCCATGGCTGAAGAGGGGGGATGATTGCCTTGATTGATAGATAGGGGCCCAAAGGGAGCGTGGATGGCTACTGCTTGACTTTGTAACGATGAAGAAGCTAAGGCGTTCGAGTCGAGGCGTCGGGAGGTTGTCTGATATTTGAAAATGTCAGGAGGCTTATTGAGGCGCCTTCAGGTCGCGTGCGAGGCAGTCACGAGATGTACCCGTCAATGACGATGACCAAGCAGCTCCAAAAAATGCGGGCGCGCGGCACGGGCCACAAGATTGTTGACAGTTGTAACTTGTAGGTAGATATTTTGAATTATCTTCTTCGCCAGAGCGCCCACAGGTCGCCGACTTGCGCGTCACTGATCCTAGCAACGTACTCCGTCTTTTGTCGGGATTGCCAGCCAGACAGGGAACTTGAATTACTGCTCACACAGCTTGCCACAGGAGGCAAGGAGGGCACGAAGTCGCTTTTTGTGACGTTTAGGCGCAGGCGTTGACGTTTTGGGCATGAGAGAAGGTCGGTGACTCGGTCGAGGAGGACTTCGAGAGGGTGGCACGTCGTCGATAGGTCACTTCTGGCTGGCATGGGGGCCCCGCGAGTGACGACGAGTCTACAATCTAATGTACCTGTGTGCCTAGTGTATGTAAGCCAGTTGAGAGCCGAGGAGGTGTCTCCACTGCGACACGGAGACAGGTTCCAATCGCGTGGATAACACGACCACTGAAATTCTCGAACCGCGAAGTCGTGTGTGAAGTTGACTGCGCCTGCGCCGTTGCCCGTTGGAGGCCCGCCCCCACATGAGCGCCTTGTAAATCTACCCCGCTTCGTACTCAGTGCTGGTTTGCCACCCAATCAAGTACCAGTCCTGTTTCGTCTTCCAACTAGTTAAGGTACGGAGTTACAACGGAGTATGTATGTATTCGGAATTTCGGACGTTTACCTAGACTGTACCTGTACCATGTGTACCCCACAAGCGCCTCAAACTCGCCGCCGGTTTCCTGCACGTCGCCCAGAAAGAGGGATGTTACCTGTAGCCTGTGACTCGTGAGGACATCGGCGCCAAGTATCAACTGTACAACTACAACTTGATTCTCATTTTGAGTTCTTAGATAAAAAAACGAAAGAGACGAAAAGGTTGGAGACGAGAGAGGATGTCTTACTTCGAGTGAGACGAAACGGAGAATGGATCAAGTGAAACTGTGAACAAGTACATACAGAATGAACACAATATGAGAAAATATGAGAGGTCGGAGGACCGGAAAAGGTGGAAACCCGGACAAGTCACAAAGGTCAAACGGGTGTCCAGACAGACGAAGAATAGGATCTCAGTTCACTGAGAAAGAACCAAGAGAAGAACTGCTGATAGATCTGACACGATCCGCCAGATTAAGAAGAGAAGATAGAATGATACTCAATCACTATCCTCACGACAGGAACTAAGTCCTCAAAACACGAAAAAAACCCCTCCCTTTTCTTTCTCCCCTTTCCTGTCCTCAGTGGGCTCCCTCAAACCCTTTTAACCAAATGCCCAAACTGATCTCCCTTGTGTTGAACTTTGAATGTCTCATGCGATCTCTCCAGTGGCCTAGGAAACCAAGAGAACGGAATGTAACTAAAGAACAGCAAGAAAAACATGCAAATCCAGACTGACACGACAACTCCACAGAAAGCGTCCCTCGATCACAAAAGGTGTCTCAACAAGTAGCAACAGCATCTCACAATCTCACAAGGAAATGTGAGAGAGCGATGATGTCGCCCGTTAGGTGCTATGCCCAACAGTGTGAGTGCCACTTATGCACATGCATTGGTCCTGCGTTAGTCAGCAGCTTTTACGTTCAATAAATGTGAGCCTGAGGACGAGACATTCCGATGTCACATCCTCTCTCCTTTTATTGAACGTCTTCATTAGCCGACTAGCCGCTTCATTTCCCGATGCTACAGGAAGAATGAGCTCTCTCCCTCTAGATAGACCGGTCGCTTAGCTCCTTTAATATCTGGATATAAAAGGGGTGGTCTATTCCGTAGAGGCAGAATAGATCAACCATCTTCCTGGAGCATCACTTTTGTCACAGATGACAAATAACAGAACTGCGGGTGATAGGGTGGCTGACTGAAAGCGGAGCAAGGACCGACAGTTCTGGCACGGCGCTTTCCGATATGTATAAGAGAAAGAAACAAGGTTGAAAAAAACACCGAGTAAGAGCGCCCAGCGACTACGGGCCGTCATGGGAATACAATGTATACGAGGACTTCCGCAGCGGCCCTACGCTGCGCTTCGGGGCTGAGGAAGGCTCGCCTCGCTTCGCTTCGGGTTGGAGAAAGTCGGGT